>SJYC01013763.1:0-38879 GCA_006408675.1 Madoqua kirkii | reverse complement strand
AACAATGTAGAATAAATATAAAGCATGAGATGAATTGCAAAATAAGCCTTACTATGTCAGCAGTCACAAATCAAAAAGACAGATCCTCTCATAATGGAGGAAGTAAAAAGACCAAACTATGGGTTATTCACATGCAAATACTTCTAGAGCAAGAAGATACAAATAAAGGTTGAACTTAAAAGGAGGAAAAAGATTAACCAGGTGGCAAATATGACCTGAAAAAAAACTGGGCAATAATTACACAACAAAATAGAATTCAAGTTTTAATAAAACTGCATAAAGGAAAAAACAAAATGTGTTTATATAATTAAAAAGAAACAATAGACCCAGAAGAGTATCATAAATATATACATAAAACTAAAAATTCAACCTCACAATTTATAAAGCAAGCACTAATAAAACTACAATTAGAAGCTGTGGGTCTTTTTAAATTGCAGTTGGAGATTTTAACAAGCTCCTGTCAAAATATGGAAGTTGGAAAATAAAAAGATCTTAAATAGCAGAATATCAGGTTATTCGGATCTCAATAAATAAGAAACTGAAGAACTCTTCTAGATTATAAATGACTAAAGAGATAAGACAACTTGAGAATTCCCTGGCAGTCCAGAGGTTAGGACTCCGTGCTTTCAATGTCAGGGGTGGGGAGGTGTAGGTTCAATCTCTGGTGTAGGTTCAATCTCTCCCCCAAAGCTGTGTAGCCAAATTAATTAATTAATTAAAAATAAAAAAGAGATAAGACAAGTTTCTGATTCTGGATTGCAGGGCAGAAGATTGGGGATGGGAGAATTTGAGGATCTTTATTGGGAAAATTAGTGAAACTTGAATATGCACTGTGGATTAAATAATAGTATTACAACAAAATTAAAATATCTTAGATATTATAAGTCTTCTATATTTATATAAAAGAATATCCTTGCTGTTAGGAAATACGCTGAAATATTTAGTAGTAAAGGAGCATCTGTTTCAACTTACTCTAAAATATTAGGAAAAAATCTTAGAAAAAGGGGCAGAAACAGAAAAAAAAAAAGCAAATATGGAAAAATGTTAAAAACTTGAATTGGGACGAAGTGTACATAGGAATCTTTGTACTATTCTTATAACTTTTCTGTAAGTTTGAAATTACTTCAAAATAAAATGTTTACACTTTTCATAAATAACTTTCAAGTTAAAATTATTAAGACTAATTCAAATTGAATAGAAATTAAATCAGTACATGTCAAAATGTGTTAGATATAACTAAAGCAGAACTTCAAGGAAATTTTTTACCTTTAACTATACTTATCAGGAATAAAAAGATGTGAATAAAATGAGCTAACCATTCAAATTAAAATAAATCTTAGAAAAAGGGGCAGAAACAGAAAAAAAAAAAGCAAATATGGAAAAATGTTAAAAACTTGAATTGGGACGAAGTGTACATAGGAATCTTTGTACTATTCTTATAACTTTTCTGTAAGTTTGAAATTACTTCAAAATAAAATGTTTACACTTTTCATAAATAACTTTCAAGTTAAAATTATTAAGACTAATTCAAATTGAATAGAAATTAAATCAGTACATGTCAAAATGTGTTAGATATAACTAAAGCAGAACTTCAAGGAAATTTTTTACCTTTAACTATACTTATCAGGAATAAAAAGATGTGAATAAAATGAGCTAACCATTCAAATTAAAAGTTAAGATGGAGCTGCCCTGGTGGTCCAGTGGTTGGGAATGCTGCCTGCTAATGGAAGGGGACATGGGTTCAATCCCTGGTGTGGGAAGATTCCACATGCTGCAGAAGAACTAAGCCTGTGAGCCCCAACTACCGGGCCCTCGACCCTAGAGCCCATGCTCTGCGACAAGAGAAGCCCCCACAGTGAGAAGCCCAGGCACTGCGGCAGAGTAGCCTCCGCTTGCCACAGTTCGAGAAAGCCTGCAGGCAGCAGCTCAGACCCAGAGCAGCCAAACACAAAGAAATGTTTTCTTAAGATGAATAGAACAAAGCCAAAGAAGGAAGGAAATGATAGGGATAAGGCTAGAGATTAGTGAAACAGAGGACAGAAAGCAATGAAGTAATTAATGAAAACAAAAGCTGGGTGGAGGAAAAGATACATCTGTACCTTGTTCCAGAAAACAGAAGAACAAAATCTGATCAGCACATTGTATAAAGGAATTGCTACTGCAAAAATAAATAAGGAAATAAAAACAAATTTGATGTCCATGCTTTATAAACGTAAATATATACCCTAAGTAAAATATTATCTAAATAAAACCAACATTAATATGTAATTATAGGATGACCAAACAGGGTTTATCACAAGAAGGCAAAAACGGTTCACATGAAAAGTCTCTCAATATAATTCACTATGTTCGGAGATTAAGAGGGGAAATATATATATAATGAAATAAATCAATCCTGGGAAACTATTTTTTTTTAATTTCAACATCTATTTATGATATTTGTTATTTTAAAAAATTCACAATACAAGGAAACCTACTTAATTTAGTGAAGGTTGTATCCAAAAACCTTCAGAAAGGAGTTCTGTTTCTGGGAGGAAGAAATAGATGTGTATTTCCTACCCCTCCCGTTAAGTACAGCCAAAAATCCCAGGCATCATATATAAGACAAACATAAGACAGATAAGAAGAAGAAAGCGAACCACCTAGAAGGTCAAGATCGGAGGACTGGCCACACCATCCATGGGAAGATACAACAAGAGGGCACCATCTGCAAGCTAGGGAGAGAGTTCTTACCAGAAGCTAATCATTCTAGCAGTCTGAGATCAGAATTGAGAAACTTAATTTCTGTTGGTTAAGCCATCCAATTGGTGGTATTTTGTTACCGCAGCTCAAGTAAATATACATATCAATAATTACATTAAATGTAAACAGTCTAAATACATCAATTAAAAGAGATTGGAAGAGTTGACTTTTAAAAGGTGTACCAAAGATATGCTAACTACAAGAAACTCAGTTCAAATACAGTCATATCTCATTTTGTTGCACTTCACTGCATTGCATTTTGCAGATATTGTGGGTTTTTTTTTAAACAGATTCAAGGTTTGTGACAACCTTGCATCAAGCAAATCTATCAGCATCATTTTTCCAGCAGCATTATTTTTAAATTAAGATACATACATTGTTCTGTTAGACATAATGTCTTTGCACATGTGATAGACGGTGGTATAGTGTAAAAATGAATTTATATGCACTAGAAACAAAAAAAAATTGTGACTTCCTTAATTGTGATATTGTCTTTATTGCAGTGGTCTGGAACCAAACATGCAATATCTTGAGGTACGGAGGTATGTCAACAAAGGTCCTCCAGTTAAAGCTATGGCTTTTCCAGTAGTCATCTATGGATGTGAGAGTTGGACTAGAAAGAAAGCTGAGCGCCCAAGAATTGATGCTTTTGAACTGTGGTGTTGGAGAAGATTTTTGAGAGTCCCTTGAACTGCAAGGAGATCAAACCAGTCTGTCCTGAAAGAAATGAGTCCTGGAAGGACTGATGCAAAAGCTGAAACTCTAATACTTTGGCCACCTGATGTGAAGAACTGACTCAGTAGAAAAGACCCTGATGCTGGGAAAGATTGAAGGCAGGAGGAGAAGGGGATGACAGGTTGGATGGTTGGATGGCATCACCAACTCAATGGACATGAGTTTGAGTAGGCTCTGAGAGTTGTTGATGGACAGGGAGGCCTGGCGTGCTGTAGTCCATGGGGTCACAAAGAGTTGGGCACGACTGAAGGACTGAACTGATGCCAGTATAGCCACATGCGTGCATGCTAAGTTGATGCAGTTGTGTCTGACTCTTTGTTGACCCTATGGACTGTAGCCCACCAGGCTCTTCTGTCCATACGATTCTCCAGGCAAGAATACTGGAGTGGATTGCCATGCCCTCCTCCAGGGGATCTTTCCCACCCAGGGACAGAACCCAAGTCTCTTATATCTCCTGCATTGGCAGGCAGGTTTTTTTTACCACCTGTGCCACCTGGGAAGCTTCAGTATAACCAAACTGGTAGGCTAGAAGTAATATTTGCAAATCATATATCCGATAAGGGATTAATATCTAGAATCTATTTTTTTAACTTATATGATACATGTGGGGTGTCTGGTTTATTTGAATAGTCAGAATTCCCACCAAGGAGCAGAAACTTACTAGCTGGGAGCTGTGGAGCTGAACAGGGCAGGAATGTCCAAGTATCGAAAATCAAAGGAGTTCAGCTTAGCAGCCAAGGGCAGCGCTGGGGCCAAGCCAAGCCTCATGGAACTCAGCCCCACTCATGGCTTCAGCAACATCCAGAATCTAAAAACCACTACAATATTGTAAAGAAATTAGCCTCCAAATAAAATAAATACATTTTTTTAAAAACTCCTGTAACTTAACAACAACAAATAAGAACGTGCACAAAAACAACTGCAAAATGGGCAAAAACTTGAACAGATACATCTCTATAGATATGGCCAGCAAGCCTATCTAAAGGCGTTCTACATTACTCCTCATCAGAGATGTGTAAATCAAAACCACAGTGAAATACCACTGGGATGTGTTGATGTGCTCAAGCCCGGCTGACTCTTTGCAACCCCATGGACTGTAGCCCACCAGGTTCCTCTGTCCAAGGAATTTTCCAGGCAAGAATACTGGAGTGGGTAGCCATTTCCTTCTCCAACCATTTGGATACCTATGATTTAAAAAAAAGAAAAGGACAGATATTTGCACACTCATGTTCACAGCAGCACTATATACAGTTGTCAAGAGGTGGAAGCAACACAAGCATCCATTAATGGATGAATGGATAAACAGTAGTATGTGGTGAATACACACAATGGAGTATTATTCAGCTTTCAAAAAGGAAAGAAACCTTTCAGATGTGACAGCATGGGTGAATTTTAAGAACATTGTGCTAAGTAAAATGTCAGCCACAAAAAGACAAATACTGTATGACTTATATAGGTGTCAACCACAAATTGGCACTTGCCATCTGCCTCTACAAGGATTACATCATCTGCTGCTGCAGCTGCTGATTTTCAACACTCCCTGATACAGCAGCACTATATACAGTTGTCAAGAGGTGGAAGCAACACAAGCATCCATCAATGGATGAATGGATAAACAGTAGTATGTGGTGAATACACACAATGGAGTATTATTCAGCTTTCAAAAAGGAAAGAAACCTTTCAGATGTGACAGCATGGGTGAATTTTAAGAACATTGTGCTAAGTAAAATGTCAGCCACAAAAAGACAAATACTGTATGACTTATATAGGTGTCAACCACAAATTGGCACTTGCCATCTGCCTCTACAAGGATTACATCATCTGCTGCTGCAGCTGCTGATTTTCAACACTCCCTGAAAGGAGTCCAGGGTGGAGAACAGAAAGGAGGCATTCCGTGCTTAGGGAAAAACTGGCAGGACAGGTCTTCAGACAGTTATTAATAGATATTTTCAGGAGCTGGTTTTATGAGTCCAATTCTTGTATCTCCTCATATCGAGAAAAGCACTAAAATCCTTCATGGTGATGACTGTTTCCTGTGACTAGCATAAACCATGTGCTTGATTGCAAGCACTCTCCTTTCATCAAAAATCACACATATGCACTGTCCTCCCCACCCGCCCCCCGCCCCCTCCTCGTTGGAGCAGTTTCTCAGAGCTATCTGAGGCGCTGTCTCTCAGGCTACAGTCCTCATTTTGCCCCCAAATAAAACTCAACTTGCAGCTTTCACACTGTGCATTTTTTGAAGTTGACATGAGGTATCTAAAGCAGTCAAATTCAGTAAAACATAAAGAAGCACAGTGGTCACCAGGGGCTGGGGAGAGAGGGACATGGAGAATTGGTGTTCAGTGGGTACAAAAGTTCAGTTTTGCAAGATGAAGACATTTGAGCAATTTGCTCCACAAATATGCAACAAGTGAACATGCCTAACACTGAAACATATACTTTAAAATGGTCTAAATGGTCAATTTTACAATAAATGTTTACCACAGATTTTAAGAATTGGCTATATTCTCTGTACCAGAAATAACTGACTTGAAAGTAAAATTACAATAAGACACCAATCCCAATCACAACAAAATCTCTAAAATGTCCAAGAGTTAACCAACCATACCCTGGTCACTATGAAAAAGTGAATTTTAAAAAACATGTAAGTTCCCTGGTGGCCTAGTGGTTAGGAATCTGGGCTTTTACTGCCAAGGCCCAGGTTCAATCCCTGGTTGGGAAACTAAGACCCTACAAGCTGCATGGTGCAGTGAAAAAGCAACTAAGAGCATAAGTCATTTGAATTAATGAGGACATACCCTCTGCGTTTTCGTGGGATGACTTGAAAGGAAAAGGAAATCAATTCTCCCCACGTTGCTGTGTATATTCAGTATAACCTCAATCAAAATTCTACTTTCATTCTGAGAACTCAATAAACTTACTGTGAACTAAGAAGGAGAAAAAGGAAGATACAGCAGGAAAGTACAAACCTGGTCTTCTTGCTTCTGAGGTCTTGTCCAAGGTCAGAGAAACCCACGCTTTGCATCCCCCCAACACAACCCCACATGCCCTGACCTTGGCTTCTTTCCTTCACATTGTAAACTGTGCTGACCTCCTCCCTCTGCCTTCTGGCCCCTCGCCCTCTGTATTCTCCACCTAGGGGTCTGTATGACATCACAGGATTCCTGCTCCCTGGCCTTCTCGCTTTCAGCCTCACCAGAGAGGGAAGGAAGACAGTGAGGTCAGGGTTTTTATTCCTTTGGCTCTCACCCTGCAAGGTCATCTTAGGCCAGCTGTGTCCCTGGGCTGAAGGGCATTTCCCGGCAAGGCGGGGAGACTGCCGGATTCGCCCTCCTCTGGGTCCTGACAGCCCCTCTCACTGTGGGTGGGGGTGGGCTGGTGACGGCTCAGCTGCTGCTACTGTCCTGTCCTCCACCGGCTTCCTTGTAAACACACTCTCCTTGAACTATCCTGGTTGCGGCCCTGAAATAAGTGACATTTGAAAGTGACAATGAAAGTCACTTATGTCTTTATTCCCTGCCCCAGTGACTCTGGCCAGGGGTGCTTAGAAGCCTCGTGTGCAATGGAAAAGAGGGAGAGACAGGGTCTCTGAATTTGGGGCCTCTTGCTGCAGGCGCCCAGGGCCAGTCTGGCCAAGAGGTGGCCAGAAGCTCTGTGGCTGAAAGCTTGGCCTCTCTGTCAGTCAGTTCAGTTCAGTCGCTCAGCCGTGTCCGACTCTTTGTGACCCCATGAATCGCAGTACGCCAGGCCTACCTGTCCATCACCAACTCCCGGAGTGCACTCAGACTCACATCCATCCAGTCAGTGATGCCATCCAGCCATCTCATCCTCGGTCGTCCCCTTCTCCTCCTGCCCCCAATTCCTCCCAGCATCAGAGTCTTTCCCATTGAGTCAACTCTTCGCATGAGGTGGCCAGAGTACTGGAGTTTCAGCTTTAACATCATTCCTTCCAAAGAAATCCCACGGTTGGTCTCCTTCAGAATAAACTGGTTGGATCTCCTTGCAGTCCAAGGGACTCTCAAGAGTCTTCTCCAACATCACATTTCAAATGCATCAATTCTTTGGCACTCAGCCTTCTTCACAGTCCAACTCCCACATCCATACATGACCACAGGAAAAACCATAGCCTTGACTAGACGGACCTTAGCAAAGTAATGTCTCTGCTTTTCAATATGCTATCTAGGTTGGTCATAACTTTTCTTCCAAGGAGTAAGCATCTTTTAATTTCATGGCTGCAATCACCATCTGCAGTGATTTTGGAGCCCCCCAAAATAAAGTCTGACACTGTCTCCACTGTTTCCCCATCTATTTCCCATGAAGTGATGGGACTGGATGCCATGATCTTCATTTTCTGAATGTTGAGCTTTAAGCCAACTTTTTCACTCTCCTCTTTCACTTTCATCAAGAGGCTTTTTAGTTCCTCTTCACTTTCTGCCATAAGAGTGGTGTCATCTGCATATCTGACGTTATTGATATTTCTCCCAGCAATCTTGATTCCAGCTTGTGTTTCTTCCAGTCCAGCGTTTCTCATGATGTACTCTGCATATAAGTAAAATAAGCAGGGTGACAATATACAGCCTTGACGTACTCCTTTTCCTATCTGGAACCAGTCTGTTGTTCCATGACCAGTTCTAACTGTTGCTTCCTGACCTGCATACAGATTTCTCAAGAGGCAGGTCAGGTGGTCTGGTATTCCCATCTCTTTCAGAAGTTTCCACAGTTTATTGTGATTCACACAGTCAAAGGCTTTGGCATAGTCAATAAAGCAGAAATAGATGTTTTTCTGGAATGCTCTTGCTTTTTCAATGATCCAGCAGATGTTGGCAATTTGACCTCTTGTTCCTCTGCCTTTTCTAAAACCAGCTTGAACATCAGAAAGTTCGAGGTTCACGTATTGCTGAAGCCTGGCTTGGAGGATTTTGAGCATTACTTTACTAGCATGTGAGATGAGTGCAATTGTGCGGTCATTTGAGCATTCTTTGGCATTGCCTTTCTTTGGGACTGGGATGAAAACTGACCTTTTCCAGTCCTGTGGCCACTGCTGAGTTTTCCAAATTTGCTGGCATATTGAGTGCAGCACTTTCACAGCATCATCTTTCAGGATTCAAAATAGCTGGATTGGAATTCCATCACCTCCACTAGCTTTGTTCATAGTGATGCTTTGTAAGGCCCACTTGACTTCACATTCCAGAATGTCTGGCTCTAGATGAGTGATCACACCATCGTGATTATCTGGGTCGTGAAGATCTTTTTTGCACAGTTCTGCTGTGTATTCTTGCCACCTCTTCTTAATATCTTCTGCTTCTGTTAGGACCATACCATTTCTGTCCTTTATCAAGCCCATCTTTGCATGAAATGTTCCCTTGGTATCTCTAATTTTCTTTAAGAGATCTCTAGTCTTTCCCATTCTATTGTTTTCCTCTATTTCTTTGCATTGATCGCTGAGAAAGGCTTTCTTATCTCTTCTTGCTATTCTTTGGAACTCTGCATTCAGATGCTTATATCTTTCCTATTCTCTTTTGTTTTTCGCCTCTCTTCTTTTCGAAGCTATTTGTAAGGCCTCCCCAGAGAGCCATTTTGCTTTTTTGCATTTCTTTTCCATGGGAATGGTCTTGCTCCCTGTCTCCTATATTCCGTAATTCATCAGGCACTCTATCAGATCTAGGCCCTTAAATCTATTTCTCACTTCCATTGTATAATCTTAAGGACCTAACCTCCTCAGGTCCTTTTAATCTTGCCTCGGGTAGTTTCTTGGCTGCCCCTCTGGTGATGAGCAGCTGTTGAAAGTGGAACTCAGGGTAGGTTGTGGAAGCTGGAGACTTGCCTACAAGAAACAGGAGACAAGAAGGGCCTCCATGCCTGGAAGCCCCACAGGCACTGCTTGGTTTCAACACCCAGGAGGAATCCCCCAGACCCTGCCCTAGGGCAGTTTGAGGACTCTTGGGAATAGCAGGCACTCCAACCACGGTTCCATTCCACCCTCATTTGTCATCTGATCCATCTGATTTTACTTTGGAAACAGAATTACTTGAGAAGATGATCTAAAAATAATTTCCCTACATTATTTTTCCTAAATGAACAGTGAGATTAGCTCCCAATCCCTGTCTGCTCCTTTCCCGTGAACGTGCACTAAGGAAGCAAAGAACCTGGAATGTGGGGCCCTGAGGAGACAGCCTCCTGGGGTGCACTTGACACTTTAAAAAGTGGGGGTGGAGCAGAAATTGATTCTCTGCTAAGAAGCTCAGGAGTCCAAGATCAAGCTGCCGAGAGGACTGGTCCTCCTTGGAGACTCTAAGGGGAAATCTGTTCCCTACCTCTCTCCTGGCTTCTGGAGTTGCCAGAAATCCTTGGTGTTCCCTTCGTTTTTCCTTTTACATTTTTTTAATTTTATTTTTTATTTTATTAGTGCATAGTTGGCTTACAATGTTGTGTTCTTTTCAAGTGGGGGGTGCATCTGGTTTTATTCCAATCGTCTTCAAGGGCCCAAAGAGCCTCAAACTTGGGGTCAACACTTTGGACTAAAGCGTTGGTATCTGCCCTCATGAACACAGACGTATGTCCGCTATGCTCTGAGAGTTGGACTAGATGACCTTTAGAGTCAATTCCCAGCTTCCAGTTCAGTTTTTAAAACAAAGAAGACATTAAAGGGAGAGAACCAATCATTGTGCCACTTGTATTAGATATAATGCAAAAGCCCAGCTCTCTCTCTCTCACACACACACAGGCACACACACACACTCCTTTCTGGCACTTTGCTGTATGTAGCATCTTACTCTCCTCACACAGTCCTGGAGGTGACCCATCATCCTGTCTTCCTTCCAGGCTCACTCGCTTGCCTGTGTAGCACACACATCCTCCTTTCTCTCCCCTTGTAATCTGGCTTGCTGGATCCCAGGAGATCTACGTGGTATTTTTCTTTCAGCTCCCCATCTGAAAGAGGACAGCCTTCCCTATAAAACAAAATCCAGTAAGATTAGGGCAGAGCAAGCTTGCCTGGGATCTCCAGAGGGGGACTGGAGGTGCACTCATTAGCTGCCTCTCTCCCTCCTGCCCCTTTGATTTCCACCTCTGAGACCACACCCACAACCTCCAAATGTACAACCTCCAAATGTACAGCGTCTCGTACAGCGTCTCCGTCATAAATGGCCAAGCATAGACCAAAGCCCCACCCCAGACTAGACTGGAATTTCAGAAGGAATTTGTCAAGCAAACGAAAGCAAGAACAGTGAATGGAAAAGTGAAAATGAAAGCATATGGCAAGGCTTCAGACGGCAAGTTCTTAAAGGAAGCTCCGAGTTGGGTAGAGGTGATAGATTATTTACATGATATACAGGCTAATTAATTAGATGTTACATAAAAACTGTTTCCTTTTTTTTTTTTTTTTTTGGCTGCACTGCACAGCATTTGGGATCTTAGTTCCCTGACCAGGGATCGAACCCACTCCTCTGAAGTGGAAGCCTGGGGTCTTAACCACTGCACTGCCAGGGAAGTCCCTATAAAAAACCTTTTTTCAATGAAACATAAAATTGATAAAATTTGTAGGGATTTGTTTCTGAGCCTACATTCACCAAGCACAGCACAGAGTACCCTGCTGCTTCCTACCTTACATGCCCCAGCTCAGAGAAGAGCCATTTTGAACTCAGGAGCATTTTCCCATTTCATTGACTTTCTGGTGAAACTCCTTCCAGAAGAGGTGCGTTGATCACAAGGATCTTTCTGGGGAAAGCATGGACGTAGTGGAAATCAATTCACTGATTAGACATATCCTGAGCACCTACTTTTTTTTCAATTGAATCATAGTTGATTGACAATGTTGTGTTAATTTCTTCTGTACAGCAAAGTGATTCGCTTATACACACACACACACACCACACACACGCACATATATCAGTTCAGATCAGTCGCTCAGTCGTGTCTAACTCTTTGCAACCCCATGGAGACTGCAGCACGCCAGGCCTCCCCGTCCATCACCAACTCCCAGAGTTTATATATATGCATCCTTTTTATATTCTTTTCCATTATGATTTTATCACAGGATACTGACTATAGCTCCCTGGGCTCTACAGTAGGACCTTGCTGTTTATCCATTCTATATACAATAATTTGTATCTGCCAGCTCCAAACTCCCAAACCGTCCCTCTCCCAAGCCCACCTCTTGGCAACCATCCATCCATTCTCTATATGTGAGTCTGTTTCGTAGATAAGTTCATTTGTATTTTATTTTAGATTCCACATATAAGTGATATCACATGGTATTTGTCTTCCTCTTTCTGACTTACTTCACTTAGTAAAATAATCTCTAGGCCCATCCATGTTGCTGCAATTGGAATTGTTTTCTCCTTTTTTTATGCCTGAGCACCTGCCTTGGATATGAAGACTGTACGATCAGTGCTACCCCTACAGTTATCCAGGCCCCCATCAGGACAGAAACCATGCAGGGAGGAAGGGACCTAACCCCACCCTCCAGGCACCCAGACAGACCACCATGGAGAATGGCAGGAAGATTCCACACACTGCCTTTTGACCCCTTTCTGCAGCTCATCAGATTCTGCTTACCATGTTCCTACGTAGACACCCACACACAGACACGTATTCCTTTTTTTCTTTTTTGGCAGACGTGCATTCTTAACCGCTTGTTCTCTGTCCACAACTTCATGTTAGGCTAAACTCCTCCAGTATGTGTTTTCATCTCTGGTTTCTTTCTAGAATCCAACTCTCATTCCAAAGACAATGCCACCTGGGTCCAGCAGGTGTCACCCTTCACTGGGAATGATCGGCACCTCTCCAGTTCAGTTCAGTTCAGTTCAGGTCAGTTCAGTCACTCCATCTGTCTTTGCGACCCCACGGACTGCAGCATGCCAGGCTTCCCTGTCCATCACCAACTCCTGGAGTCCACCCAAACCCATGTCCATTGGGTTGGTGATGCCATCCAACCATCTCATCCTCTGTCGTTCCCTTCTCCTCCTGCCTTCAATCTGTCTCAGTATCAGGGTCTTTTCAAATGAGTCAGCTCTTCGCATCAGGTGACCAAAATATTGGAGTTTCAGCTTCAACATTAGTTCCTCCAATGAATACCCAGGACTGATCTCCTTTAGGATGGACTGGTTGGATGTCCTTGCAGTTTGGACTCTCAAGAGTCTTCTCCAACACCACAGTTCAAAAGCATCAGTCTTCGGCGCTCAGCTCTCTTTAAAGCACTTCTCTTGCCCTGTGTGAAATCCAGTCCCAAACGGTGGCTGCCCCATGGGCTCCAGGTGGAGGGGAACGGAAGGGGGGCTCTGAAGAATGGTGTATGCACCAGCAGGAAAGTCCTCAGAATACAGCAGCCTAGTTACTTCCAGCTTAGGCAGACCGACATCCTGAAGAGAATTTGCTGTTCGATCTTGGGCAAGCTATTTAACCTCTCTGAACCTCACTTTCATCTTGGGACTTGGAGGCAGACCACTTTCCCCTTGCCAGGTGATTGTGGAGCGTGAATGAGATGCAGCATAAAGCACCTAGCCCACTGCCTACATCGTGACAAGCACTTGAGCTGTGGTCCCTTTCCCAAGCTGGTTGTGGAAGGAATAACAAACAACCCACAATTCAGATCTGAAGTTGAGCTCTGCCCCTTGAACCCAGCCTGAGTGTCTGTCAGAGTTGTGATGAAGATCAAATGAAACAGAGTAAATAAAGCACCTGGTAGGAAACCTGGCCCCGAAAGTAGAGTGACCGCTAACAGCTAACTTCACAGCAGCGGGCTGGCTGGGTGCCAGGTAATGTTCTTGGCCAATTACAAGTATGAACTGATTTAAGCCTCATTAAGATCCCTTATGAGTTCAGAAAACTGTTAACCTCCTACTATCTCTGATTCTGTGACTCCCTCCCACCAAAGTTTAAAGTCTTCTTCTGAATTATCCAGTAGAAAACAGCCCCCAGTTCTGTCGTGTCCAGATGGGAAAATGGGAGGAAACACAGACTCGTCTGCTCCAAGAGGAGCGAATCAAGCCCAGCCCAACTGCCTGCTGTCCCTCCCCAGGCCACAGGAAAAAAACACGGGAAAAAACAGGATTCCACCAGTTTATTCCTCAGAGACAATCAACAGTGACTCACGCCCTCTGTGACACAGGTAGGCCCCTAAGAGGGTCTTTGACCTTTCTCCCCAGATGATATTCACCCCAGACATTTAGCCCTGGGGTCTGCCTATGGACAGCACCTTGGTTACAGAATATTTTTAGCAGGAATGAGTTTCCCCAAGTTACTAAGGTTCACATAGAGAAGTAAAGTGAAGGAAGTAAAAGTTGCTCAGTCGTGTCCAACTCTTTGTGACCCCATGGACTTTAAAATCTATGGAATTCTCCAGGCCAGAATACTGGAGTGGGTAGCCTTTCCCTTCTCCAGAGGATCTTCCCAACAAGGGATCACACCCAGGTCTCCCGCATTGCAGGCAGATTCTTTACCAGCTGAGCCACCAGGAAAACCCTCACATAGGGAAGACTGGGAAATTCAAAGAATTAAATAGAGAAACCATAGGGTCCAAGAAGATGTGGAGGGCTGGAGGGCCCCAGCAGCATCCCCAAGAGTTCAGACCTCCTTCTCACGTTGAGGGAAAGCTGTAGGGTTCTGCCTCTATCAATTGTGATGACCTGCAGAAGAAATGAAAAGGAGATAACGCTTTGAGCCAACTTGACCCCATCGTTTGTCCCTATAACCATCCATGCCAGAGCCCTTAACACAGTGATGTGGAAAATTCTAGATCACCAAGCACTGAGGAGCCACTTTCAGACACACTGTCAGGCAGAAGCGGAGGGGGCCGGTGCTCCTGCTTTCTGCTCTTGAGCCCAACAGCAGCAGCTTCAATCACACTCAGCTTGATTCCAGTGGACGCGCACCGCCTCCCGCCATCAGGACCAGAGATAACGCCCTCTGTCTCCCCCTCCAAGGGACCAGGAGGCACACAGACCAACAGAGACATTACCTTCTGGATAAGTGGACCCCGGGAGGAAAATGTAGCCTAGGAGAAGAAAATATTTGAGTTGAGGACAGTCTTTTCTTTTCTCTTTTAATTTTTATTAGACTATAGTTGATTTACGCTGTTGTATTAGTTTCAAGTGTAAGCAAAGTGCATCAGTTATAAATATATCCACTCTCGTCTTTGATTCTTTTCCCATCTAGGCCACGACAGAGTACTGAGGTGTTTTCTGTGTTATACAGCAGGTTCCTGTTAGTGATCTACTTTATCCATAGTAGTGTGTAGATGTTGATCCCCATCTCTCAGTTGATCCCTCCCGCCCAGGACAAGCCTGGTGGATGAAAGCTTCCTCCACGGCAATGGGGGACACCACGGGAGAACCAGTCACAAACACAGAGGTTGGGACTGACATTTCGGGAGGCTTACTCACCGGAGGAGGCGGCTCTCCGCCAACTGTGCAGACCAAAAACGAAGACGATGAAGCCCAGGACCAGAGTTACCAGAGACAAGGAAACCTTCACTGTCTGCGCAGGCAACAGACCAG
This sequence comes from Madoqua kirkii, assembly GCA_006408675.1. Taxonomy (NCBI): domain Eukaryota; kingdom Metazoa; phylum Chordata; class Mammalia; order Artiodactyla; family Bovidae; genus Madoqua; species Madoqua kirkii. The sequence goes on along the minus strand of SJYC01013763.1, from coordinate 23,904 downwards.
GAGCTATGGAAACAAGAACTGAACTGCAACCGATTCCCAGAGCTGGTCCCCAGAGCGCCTTCGCTAACTGCGACCTCCGCCCAGAGGTTCAGAGGTGCTCATCTGGAGCCCAGGGCTCACACCAATCCAGGCCCCAGCGAGTGGCCTTTCCTCAAAACCCCCGTCCTGTGGGTCTCTGTTCCTGTCAGTCCCTGAGGAACCCCTCTCCCCAGGCTTGTACCCCGGCTTCCAGATGCTGAGACCGTGGGGGCCCTCCAGGCTTCCCGTTTTCTTTCTTCACCCCAAGGGCACCCTGACCGGAGAACGCAGGGCCCCCACTCCTCTCTTCACTTGCCTGTGGTGACAACACTCGCGCCCTTGACTGTTTTATTCAAGCATTTTCCCATCGAGTTGGCTTTCCACCTTTCCTTTCTGCAATTCCTCGCTATCCAAGGTCTTAGGTGTCTCTACCTATCCACTTCCAGACTGGCCATGGGTCCTTCCAGAACCTGTCTCTGACCACCCCCCACAGCCCCCACATCCTGGGACTGGTCCTAGTCTGAATCCTGTCCCCCTCCCAAATTCCTTTCCTTTAACTACTTCTAGTCCTGGGGTTCAAACAGCGATGACTGGCTTGACACGGAGCCCCCAAACGTGCACATCAAAGCATCTGTCAGCCTTGGCTTCCCCTCTCTGACACCAAGAGGCTCCTCGCTCTCCTGTGATCTTTTTTCTCCAGTTCCCATCCCTGACCTGACAATGGAACAGTGGAAATCTGAAGACCCTAGAATACTGCATAATTTAAGGTTCTGAAAATACGGTTACCAAATCAACATCCTCTTCTCAGGACAATCAGGCTCCCCTCCCACCTTCCAACAAGCACAGAACACCAACCACAACACCATAGCAACAGCAAGGATGATTAACTCTTCCTGCCCCAGTATCCCCTGGCCCCATCTCTGGTCGAGCATGCTCCACGAGTTCCTCCAGACTCGCTCATTTTCAGCATCTCCCTCTCTTCCCTGGACCATCGACCTCTCTACAGATTCTTCCCTCTGCCAAAGTATTGGTGTTCTTTTTACAACCACCCACTTGCAGTAGCTCCCTGCTTTTTGTTGTTGGCCACACTAGAGCAGCACATGTGGGTCTCAATTCCCTAACCAGGGATCAAGCCTGGCCCCCCCTGCAAGTGGAAGCAAAGAATCTTAGCCACTGGACTGCCAGGAAATTCCAGTAGCTCTCTGCTTTAACACTAATTCCTCCCGCCTGCTACACACTTACTCCAGTCCTGAAGGATGAGTTCAGGAGCCCCAATGTGCTCGACCACACAGGTGTAGGTGTCCCCAAAAGAGGGGGTTGTGGCCAGATGGGAGACGGTCTGGTACGTCCAGTCTCCATTGGGCTGGACGATCCTCTGGGCCCTGCCGTGTGGGAGGACCTCCTGCCCATTCCTCCTCCACGTGATGGCCACGTCCGCTGGGTAGAAGCCCCACACGTAGCAGGCCAGCATCACAGACTCCCTCGTGTTAAAAGGAGTGGTTCTGGCGACCTGAACAGTGGGGGGGCCTGCATGGGAGGAAAAAACAGTCACGAAGGAGGCCACCACCCTGGCTTTTCCTCCAACCTGGTTCCTCTCCTACTTCAATGCTTCTTGGATTTTGCCCACCCACCCTCCCCGCCCTCCACCCAGGCCTGCACACATCCCTCTGAAAATGAGAAGCTGGAATATATTCCTCTGCACTCTTTCCTGTCTCCCACTCCATCCCTGCTCCTTCCTCTCTGGTTCCTCCAAAATCCTGTTGGATCACCACAAGTAGAAGCTGAGGCTGAACAGCAAGCTGTTTCAGAAGGCATTGTATTCATTGCAAGTACTTAAAAGCAGATTGTCATCCAGACTTACAGGTGGGGGTGAGCAAAAGTAGGAAAACACCCTTGCCCTCAAATCTCATTGGACTGATTAACTCGGTAAAGAAAGTATTTTTTTCCTTGAAGAGTTTAAGACATGTGTGTGTGCTCAGTTGTGTCTGACTCTTTGTGAGCTCATGGACGGGAGCCTGCCAGTTTCCTCTGTCCATGGGATTTCCCAGGCAAGAATACTGGAGTGGGTTGCCATTTCCTATGCCAGAGGATCTTTCTGATCCAGGGATTGAACACCTATCTCCTGAGTCTCCTGCACTGGCAGGCAGATTCTTTACCACTGTGCCCTCTGGGAAGCCTGAATAGTTTAAAGAATCAAGACTAGTTCAGGACTAACTCTTAAATTTGGATGAGGGTGGACACAATTCATCAGATCATTCATATTGCCATCTCTTAGTAATTTATTTTTCTAGGTGACCCTTCAGCTTGTTTGGGTGTCTTTCAAATAAAATCCTCAACAAAAATCCAAGAGATTGTATTAAAATGCAGATTCCCTAGCCTGTATCCCTGGATACATTTATTCAATGGATCAGCAGTAACTCTCAAGGACTTGCATTTTTACTTCTATGTTTTTATTTTAAAATTATTTCTGTTTTTGTTTTTGGCTGTGCCACACAGCTTTCGGGATCCTAGTGCCCTGACCAGGGGTTGAACCTGAGCCCCCTGCAGTGAAGCACTGATTCTTGACCACTGGACCCCAGGGAAGTCCCAGGACTTGCATTTTTAACAAGCAACTTCCCCAGGCAATTCTGAGAAATGATTTCTTGAGACACAATACTTTTTAAGATAGAGAACTTCAAGTTTGGGGTTTTGTTTTTTTTTTGCATCCTGTCCCATCACTCCATGGGAAATAGATGGGGAAACAGTGGAAACAGTGTCAGACTTTATTTGGGGGGGCTCCAAAATCATTGCAGATGGTGATTGCAGCCATGAAATTAAAAGACGCTTACTCTTTGGAAGAAAAGTTATAACCAACCTAGATAGCATATTGAAAAGCAGAGACATTACTTTGCCGACTAAGGTCCGCCTAGTCAAGGCTATGGTTTTTCCTGTGGTCATGTATGGATGTGAGAGTTGGACTGTGAAGAGAGCTGAGTGCCGAAGAATTGATGCTTTTGAACTGTGGTGTTGGAGAAGACTCTTGAGAGTCCCTTGGACTGCAAGGACATCCAACCAGTCCATTCTGAAGGGGACCAGCCCTGGGATTTCTTTGGAGGGAATGATGCTAAAGCTGAAACTCCAGTACTTTGGCCACCTCATGTGGAGAGTTGATTCATTGGAAAAGACTCTGACGCTGGGAGGGATTGGGGGCAGGAGTAGAAGGGGACGACTGAGGATGAGATGGCTGGATGGCATCACTGACTCAATGGACATGAGTCTGAGTGAACTCCGGGAGTTGGTCGTGGAGAGGGAGGCCTGGTGTGCTGTGATTCATGGTGTCCCAAAGAGTCGGACATGACTGAGCGACTGAACTGAGCTGAATCTCAAATCATTCTCTATGCAAGTGATTAGGGAGAGAGTTTGCTTCCCTTGTGACTCAGCTGGTAAAGAATCCGCCTGCAATGTGGGAGACCTGGGTTCGATCCCAGGATTGGGAAGATCCCCTGGAGAGGGGAAAGGCTATCCACTCCAGTATTCTGGCCTGGAGAATTCCACAGAGTGTATAGTCCATGGGGTTGCAGAGAGTCGGACACAACTGAGCGACTTTCCCTTTCACTTTACTTCAGAATTCCCTGGGAGGCTTTCCAAATTGTCCCATGCCTGGGCCCATCTTAGACCTAGGACACCAGAACCTGGGATACAGAGGCACAAGCATTTTGGGGAAAGCCATTCTGGTTATTCTGACAGTTCAACCCCTGGCTGAACTTGGATCTGTCTCCTGAGATGCCCTGAATCAAAGGAGAACATTCTTACTCTCCCTGCAGAAGCTCCTTGCTCAAATATCACTGTCCCATTGCATTCCAGCCCCACTCCTGTCAACCCCCTTGTTTCCCTCTCTTTCTACATCACAGGTCCTCCCATTTTTCTGCTTCTTTTCTGCCCACATCTCAAACCCCCTGTCAATGGAGGGAGCCTTCACGGCCTCCCCTCTCCTCACCATCCCTCTGCTCCCCTCTCTCCTTACGTGTCCTGTGGGTCAGAGAGTTCCAAAAGGGCTGGGTATGCGCAACACAGTCCTGCAGACCACTGGACAAGCGCTGGATCAGGACAGTGTTATTGTTGAGGAACTGTGAGAGGTACTGGGCCAAGCCGTTCAGCACCCCAAATTCACGAGGAACCATAATGGCCTGCAGGGGATCCCAGCAGGTCAGCAAATCCTTGTTGAAGGAGATGCAATACGTGAACTCTTTTGGATTCCCATCATCGTCCAACAGACAGGTGCTTTCTACGTGTGCCACAAAGCCACCTGCAGGAGCCAGAAAAAGGGGGTGTCTCAGAGTCCTCTGCAGGAGCCCAAGCCTCAGTTACACCCCGTGAGGAAGGTGCAGGATTCCTGCCTGAGGCATCATCTACTCACCAAGCTCATGAACAGGAGTCTCTGCAAGTCCTATTCAGGCACTAGGTGATCCTAACAGAGAAGTTCCTAGATCCCATTTCCTCTTTACATAAGACTCAGCATGGAGACACAAGTGACCCAAAATTATTTGCATGTTTAAACACAATGATTTACCCAGGGTTAAGATTTTCAGTAAGGCCAATTACTGAGTGAGAAAAGGGGGTCAAAGGAAAGAGTCAGGCTTGTTATTAAATATCCATGCCACATGTATATCTGGAGGACTCAAAGTGTGCCAGACACGGCACGAGGAACTGGGGACACAGCAGCTATCAACAGGGCCGTCATCACCTTTGCCTACATTCCAGCAAGAGGTATCTGTTACACAAATAATTACACAGCTTAATTACATTAAATTTGCTACACGGATGAACAAGTTTCTACTGTGTAGCTCTGGCAGCTATAGTAATATCCTAGGATAAACCATAATGGAAAAGGATATAAAAAAGAACTATACATGTGCGTAACTGAGTCACTTTGCTCAGCAGAAATTAACACAATATTGTAAATCAACAATACTTCAGTTTAAAACTATAAATTCAAAAAATTGCTACAAAGCTACAGTACAAAGTGCGGTGGGAGTATATAATAGAGAGAGAGAGACTGCTTTGGGGTATCTGAATCCAATAGCAAAACAGAACCCCCCAATCCAAAGGGAGCAGAGGAAGGGAGAGTCCTTACCTGCTCCGGTGCAGCCCAGGCTGAGATTCAGCAGCAGCAGCAGCAGGACAGTCATTCTCTGCTCTGGGGAGACACGAGGAGTTTGGTCCCCTGGACCAGCTCCTCCAGGGGCCCTGGGTCTTCGTCTACCCCAAAAGTCCCAGCCTGGGTAGAGGATCTCTGCACACTAAGTGGGAATGTGGTACTGCCCGGGACCCCTTGATGCTCTCTAAATGAGCAATCTGGGGCTACTAAGGCCCGAGATAATAAACCTGTTCCTTGCCAGATCATCCGAGCGTTCCAAACTCAGAATTGTCAGATTGCCTAGGTAGGCGGGGACAAGTATAGAGACAAATCATGAGCATCTCAGCCTAGTATCATCAGTTACCAGGTAGATCTCATCCTGCCCTGGGCTTTTAGCAACTAGTCTCTTACTATCCCACAGAACAACCAGTCTGCAGGTGGATTTCCCTTGGAGAAGGAAATAGCAACCCGCTCCAGTGCTCTTGCTTGGATACTCCCTTGAACAGAGGAGCCTGGTGGGCTGCAGTCCATGGGGTTGCAGAGTCAGACACGACTGAGCAACTCTCACATACACACACCCACACACACACACAGAGGTGGATTTCACTAGACTGGTGGAGAGAATAAACCCTGTATTCCCAGGATGTATGCAGCCTAGACTGCCCACTGGTCTAACTGTTTTCTCTCAAGGTCTCCCCAGATACTGAGACAAGGTCACCTCTCTTGCTCCTTTAAGGGAAGTTACTAGGGAACTTAACCCTTGATTGGGCTTCCCTGGTGGCTCAGAGGTTAAAGTGTCTGGCTGCAATGCGGGAGACCCGGGTTCGATCCCTGGATCAGGAAGATCCCCTGGAGAAGGAAATGGCAACCCACTCCAGCATTCTTGCCTGGAGAATCCCATAGACAGAGGAGCCTGGTCAGCTACAGTGCTCGCAAAGAGTCAGACACGACTGAGCGACTTCATTTCACTTCACTTAACCCTTGATTACATAGCCCGCCCAGAAAACAGGTGGACAAGAGGCCCTTCTGGGGAATGTGGTAGAGACAGGGCTGCAGAGAGTAGAGTGGTCTGGCCTCAAAGCAAGATGGCAGAATAAGAGGCGCTGTTCCTAAGAGAGCTCAGGGCCACAGCCCTGAACAGTCCCTCCCTGGGCTCCTGTTGCTTCTTCCGTTCTAGCCAGACAAGTTTTATTTTCCCCTTTCTGCTTTCTGGAGCCAGGGCATCTTATCCTTTGAACCCTCAGGGCAGACCACTGGGCAACCCCACTAATCCGCTTGATAAATAGTTGGTCATGAGCCAGTGCCCAAAGCTCATTTGTCTCCCCCAAACTCAAAATTCCCCTATGTGTTTCCCTGACAGGTCCCATCTGTCTTGGGGCAGGCCCTCCTCGCATTCTGAAGCCACTAGAAAAATGAAATAAACGTTCCCTGTCCTTCTTCCCCAGGAAAAGACAAACTTCACGTAGCAATTCATTCTCACCTGTGACCTATATAACTGGTAGATTTTTCCATTACAAATGTAAAACCCTCAGTTGACTTCCCTGTGGTCCCCACCAGGCTTCAGGGCTGCCTCTCCCCAGCTTGGTTCCTGAAAGCTCTTGAACTTAACAGTGAGCTAAACAGAAGAGGATGAGGAGGGAACCCCTTAACACGACACTTACCCGTCTTCCCTCCAAGTCCCTGACTCCAACAGAATACAATATTTCTGAAGAAGAGAGGAAAGGGGAAACTATATCCCCCAAATGAAAATATAGACGAATATCAGGAACCAAAGGCTGGTTTTGTGTAATTAGTTGAGCTTCACTGATGCTCTGACCATGTTTTCCTACCACCCCCGCCCTCAACCCCACCTGGTTACAAGACTGTTCTACACTTGAACTCAATCAGCCGTGAAGGGTGTTGAATGAACCGAAAACGGAGAAGGTGTGGGGGGAGTCCAAAATTTGTTGAGTTTCTACTTTGTGGTGGATATTATGAGATCCACACTATTTCATTTAATCTTTAAAGTCCTGTTAATGGTCCTTTTTATAATTTGGAAAACAAGTTGAAGATTCACACCAAAGGTTTCAAAGTACACACACACAAACATTTGAGTGTGCCCACACACTCACTGTCCTAGGACTGAGAGGACCACATAGAGGTAGCTTGCAGTGGCCCCCGCTGAGAAAAGGAAAACGAGAAGAGCCAGCACATGCCTCTGAGTCTTCTCTTTCCAATGCTCAGAGTTCCTCCCACTCTGAGCCAGTGTCTCTTCTACTTTCTCTTTCAACAGTCTCAAAACTATGTGAGTTCCCCTACACACATGTTCACTTCCCCTTTGAAAGTCTCTCCTCCACCGCCAGGTAGGTGGTGAGCCTAACCTGAGGAACCAGGTCTCAGGATCCTTATCAAGGTCTCCAAAGCCTGCCTGGAACCGGAATGATGGCCCTCCGCCAGCTCCTGGAGGCTCAGCGAGCTCCCTCTTGTGCCTGGGTCTCTGCTCAGGCAGCCAAAGGAGATATGAAACCTTCTATAAGGCAGCAACAGGAAACGCAGGCAATTTCACTTCTCTACTAATGAGAAGACTGAATGTGGTTTTAGAATTAAGCTGGACAGAAAAACCCAGAGACCTGTGCTCAGCGAAGTGGTTTCTTCCTTCCCTTTTTCCTCTTAACTCTACTTTTTTGTGTTTGTTTTTACACACATAGCTCTGTCCCCTACTTCTAGTCAACTCCAAAGAATACTTCAACTGTCTTGAGCATTGTTGGTAATTCAGTTCAGTTCAGTCACTCAGTCGCGTCCGACTCTTTGCAACTCCATGAACCGCAACACGCCAGACCTCCCTTTCCATCACCAGCTCCCAGAGTCAGACTCATGTCCATCAACTCGGTGATACCATCCAACCATCTCATCCTCTGTCATCCCCTTCTCCTCCTGCCTTCAGTCTTTCCCAGCATCAGAGTCTTTTCCAATGAGTCAGTTCTTCGCATCAGGTGGCCAAAGTATTGGTGTTTCAGCTTCAACATCAGTCCTTCCAATGAACGCTCAAGACTGATTTCCTCTAGGATGGACTTTTTTGATCTCCTTGCAATTCAAGGGATGCTTCAAGAGTTTTCTCCAACACCACAGTTCAAAAGCATCAATTCTTCAGCACTCAGCTTTCTTTACAGTCCAACTCTCACATCCAAACATGACTACTGGAAAAGCTATAGCTCTGACTAGACGGACTTTTGTTGATAAAGTAATGTCTCTTCTTTTTTAATATACTGTCTAGGTTGGTCATAGCTTTTCTTCCAAGGAGCAAGTGTCTTTTAATTTCATGGCTGCAGTCACCATCTGCAGTGATTTTGGAGCCCCCAAAAATAAAGTCTGACACTGTCTCCACTGTTTCCCCATCTATTTGCCATGAAGTGATGGGACTGGATGCCATGATCTTAGTTTTCTGAATGTTGAGCTTTAAGCCAGCCTTTTCACTCTCATCTTTCACTTTCATCAAGAGGCTCTTTAGTTCCTCTTCATTTTCTGCCATAAGGGTGGTGTCATCTGCATATCTGAGGTTATTGATATTTCTCCCAGGAATCTTGATTCCAGCTTGTGCTTCATCCAGCCAGGCATTTTGCATGATGTACTCTGCATATAAGTTAAACAAGCAGGGTAACAATATACAGCCTTGACGTACTCCTTTCCCAATTTGGAACCAGTCTGTTGTTCCATGTTTGGTTCTAACTGTTGCTTCTTGACTTGCATACAGATTTCTCAGGAGGCAGGTCAGGTGGTCTGGTATTCCCAACTCTTGAATTTTCCATAGTTTGTTGTGATCCACACAACAAACTGGCATAGTCGATAAAGCAGAAGCAGATGTTTTTCTGGAACTCTCTTGCTTTTTTGAAGATCCAACGTTGGTAATCTCTGGTTCCTCTGCCTTTTCTAAATCAAGCTTGAACATCTGGAAGTTCATGATTCACATACTATTGAAGCCTGGCTTGGAGAATTTTGAGCATTACTTTACTAGCATGTGAGATGAGTGCAATTGTACGGTAGTGTGAACATTCTTTGGTGTTGCCTTTCTTTGGGAGTGGAGTGAAAACTGACCTTTTCCAGTCCTGTGGCTGTCGGTGATTGGATGACCATTTATGTAGAACCCAGGACTGACATGAGGGAATCCCAGGCAGCTTCTCCTGTGCTGTCCCTCTGTATTTATTTATTTATTGGCTATACTTGGTCTTCATTGCTGCTCATGGGCTTTCTCTAGTTGTGGTGTAAAGACTTCTTGTTGCAGTGGCTTCTCTTGTTGCAGAGCACAGTCTATAGGGCTCATGCACTTCAACAGTTCTGGTGCACGGGTTTAGTTTTCCTATGGCTTGTAGGATCTTCCTGAACTAGAGATTGAACCTGTGTCCCCTGCACTGGCAGGTGGATTCTCAACCACTGGGTTACCAGGGGAGTCCCTGTCCCTCTTTTACTGCCACTATAGAAGGGCCCAAAGAGTGAGTCCCCTCCCTGCCCACTGCCTCTTCCACCAACCTAGCCACTAAGGCCAGAAGTGGACTAACTATGGTGTGTGTGTGCAAAGCATTATACAGATTCCCAAGAGCCAAGAGATGTGGCCTCTGCCTCCATGTCGTCAGCTGGAGAGTGAGAAGAGTTTTTGTTAAAACAGGCAAGCAATCTGGATGGTGGACTTAAAAGAGAAAAGAGAAGTCATTGTGGGTTTGGTGCACAGGAAGTCCTCTCCACTGATGGTAGGCCTGGAAGTGGGCTGCATTCACATCAGAGAAGAGGAAGGCGGTTGGTGTATAACTGCCAAGCTTGGAAATGCACGTTTCTTTTGAGGGTCTACCAGCCACCTGGACTGGTGAAAACAAAAACAACTACAATGACGTCATTGGCACATGGAAGAAATTCACCAATGTGGTCTTATGCTTTTTCCGGGAGGCTGGCCATAATACTGGAGCTCTTCTAGGTACTTCCTAATGTTCCTGTATGCACACAGGCTCCTCTTCTGGACAGATGGTTTTCACTTAAGCTTCCATTTTATAAAGTCAGAAATTGTTCAATCCATCCAACATCTGTAATTGAAAACCAAGAGTATAAGACCACATTTGTGACTTCCTTCAATGTCTTCCCCAAACTACACACTTCTGCATTGGGTCAGGATTACGTGACTTCCCAGTCTGTTCAGCTTCACATCCACCCACCTGCCATCTCGCCTCTTCTCACTCTTCATCTTCTCTGTTAGGATTCACTACTCTAGACCCTGACCTTTGGGTTATAGTAGCTATAACTAGATCAACATCTTTCCATCCTGCAGCCGGATTACTTGAACTACTAGCATATATTTTACCTGATTTGCCACCACAAGTCTTTTTTAAAAATATTTAATTTATTTGACTGAGCCAGGACTTAGTTGTAGCATGTAGGATCTTTAGTTGTGGCATGTTGGATCTTATTCCCTGACCAGGGATCAAACTCGGGCCCCATGCATTGGGAACATAGAGTCTTAGACACTGAACCCCCAGGAAGTCCTGCCACCACCACTCTTGAATCATGTTATTACCTCCCCATCTTAACTATGAAAAAATGGAGGCAGAGGGAGGTTAGTGATTGCTCAGCTTTACCCAGATGCTGGGTAATAGCACGATGACTTGAACTCAGGATTTATGATTCAAAATCCTACACTATAATAATATCTTGAAAAAGTGAAAGTATTAGTCATTCAATCCTGTCTGACTCTTTGCAACCCCATGGATTGTAGCCAGGCTCCTCAGTCCATGGAATTCTCCAGGCAAGAACACTGGAGTGGGTAGCCATTTCCTTCTCCAGGGGTACTCCTTGGCCCAGGGATCAAATCCTGGTTTCTTGCATTAGAGACAGATTCTTCACCATCTGAGCCACCAGGGAAGCCCCATAATAATATCTTAATAATCAGAAAATAATTGAAAATTGCCAACCATTTCTAATAGGAATTTAAAAACCATAATATATTTATATATTTAGAAATTAATACACAAAAGTATAAGAACTTTATGGAATAAAAGGAAAACTATATTAAAGTGCATAAATGAAGACCTCAGGAAGTGAAGAGACATACCATTATCCATGGATGAGGCATCCTATCACAATGAAGAAGTCAGGTTCCCCCCATATTCCTAACCAAAATCAAAGCAGAATTTGGGGAGAATTTAACAAACTGACTCTAAAATATATATGATAATAAAGTCCATGAGAATCTTAGACATCAGGGAGGTCGGATCCCCTTTCTGTCTCTTATACACATCTGAAAATTGCCAACCATTTCTAATAGGAATTTAAAAACCATAATATATTTATATATTTAGAAATTAATACACAAAAGTATAAGAACTTTATGGAATAAAAGGAAAACTATATTAAAGTGCATAAATGAAGACCTCAGGAAGTGAAGAGACATACCATTATCCATGGATGAGGCATCCTATCACAATGAAGAAGTCAGGTTCCCCCCATATTCCTAACCAAAATCAAAGCAGAATTTGGGGAGAATTTAACAAACTGACTCTAAAATATATATGATAATAAAGTCCATGAGAATCTTAGACAATTTTGATAAAGAAGAGTATAATGTAGTTTTCTGGGAAGTGAAGTGGCAAAGAAATGGAAACTAGCATTGTCAAATATGAAAACATTTTTAAAAAGCCATAATAATTTAAACATGTTTAAGTGAACAAGAAACTGACAAACCAATTGAACAGAATAATTCAGAGGCAAATCCATGCATATGGAGGAATTTGGCATAAAATTTCTGGGAATAAATCAAATAGTTTCTAAATGACATTAATGTCAATTTAGTGTTTGGAGAAAAAGAAAGTTGTAAACATACTCACACCATATGCAAAAATTCCAGATCAGTAAAGATCCAAATGTGAAAGGAGAATAACAAACACTAATAGAAGAAGGCTTAATCCAGCATCATAGATGGCCAGATAAATATAAAGCAAAGCATTTTTACCCAAAATTATTCATTAGAAAAGAGAGGATTACCTTCAATATAAGTCCTTAAATTCTTTCCTTTCCAAATTATGGCCACTGTTTCAAAGTTCTTCGGAGAAGATACATTATTCTAAAATGATTTCAATTAACAAATAGCTGAGGAGCCTGCATACTGTTTTCCAGAGTGGCTTAACCAACTTCCATTCCTACCATATTGCATAAGGATTCAGCAACAGTACAGAAGTTCCTAAAAAAAAAAAAAAAAAAAAACAGAACTACCATATGATCTAGCAATTCCACTTCTGGGTCTTTATTCAAAGAAAACAAAAACATTAATTCAAATATGTGTGTGTATATATATATACCCCCATGTTCACTACAGCATTATTTACTGTAGACACAATATGGAAACAACCTAACTGTCCATCAGTGAATGAAAGAATAAAGAAATTGTCGTGTGTACATATAATGGGATACTATTCAGTCATAAAAAATAAAATGTTGTCATTTTCAACAACATAGATGGACCTTAAGGGCATTATGTGAAATGAAATAAGTTGGAAAAAGAAAAATACCATATAATCTCTTTATTATGTGGAATAATAATAATAAGCTTATAGGAATGGAAGAGAACAGATTTGTGGGTGCCAGAGACAGCAGCCAGAGATGGGAGAGAAGAATAAACTGGTTTTGGTGGGGCGTTTTAGTTTAAATAAATGGACTTATTTTTAAATCAATCAATCAAATAATCTAGAAACCATTAGCATAATCAAAAACAAATACATGAGAAGAATTAGAATAAAAATTATGGAATATGAAAGTGGAAACAGCAATATGTGTTAAAATACTATGTTATAAATTATGTGATTTTAAACTTGTGAGTAACTAAATAAAAGTAGTTAGCAGACGTTTGACTATTTGCCTATAACTTCTACATACCTAAAGCTTTATATTTTGAAACTGGTCAAAATGTTTTAAAAATATTCTCACTGAGAATATGGAGACTTACCTTATCACTTTATGCTCCAGCAAAAATTATAACTTTACTGCCCTGGGTTTGGAAGGAATTTCTTAAGATTATGAAAACACAAACCATATGGGTTTTGGTTTTTTTTAAGTTTTTGGTCACATCAGGTGTATGTGGTATCTTAGTTTGATGACCAGGAATTAAACCAGTGCCTTCTCCATTGGAAGCATGATGTCTTAACCACTGGACCCTCAGGGATTTCCCACCATATGGGTTTTGATCGTGAAAATGAAATCATTCTATTTAGGGAAGGGACCATATACAAACTTAACTTACGAGCAGCAAAATGGAAGAAGGTACTTACAGTATTTATATACTGACATAGGATTACCATATGGAATATATCAGAAACACCTCCCCCCCACAGTCACATGAAAAAACCATTTTTAAGATAGATGAACAATATAAATCAGCAACTCACACAGAGAAACCGAGGAGATGATGTCCAGCCTCATTAGTAAGGCAAAAAAAGCAAATTAAAACATGAGACCACTTGACACCCACTGAATTGCCAACATTTGAAAGTCAAATAATTTCAAGTGCTAGTGACAATAAAGGAAAGTGAGAGTTGGTGAGCATGTAAACTGTTTATGGTCCCTGAATCACTGAAATGACAAAGCAGTTGTGTGAAAAACTAACCCATGAGCCAAGACGGCGTAGCCGTGAGAGCAGAGTCTGGGCTGAGTGCATCACGTCTTGGAAAAGCTCAGTCAAGGTCAGTTAGGGCTGGAAGATTAGGAATAGGTTCATGGAAGAGGAGGCACTAAGTTTTTTATTAAAAGGGGGACATCAGATGAGAGAGGGTCTGGAAGGCTTCTTGAATATTATAAGCGACAGTATCATAGAATGCTTGATCAGAGAGCACTGAACCTAAGCCCATCACTTTACAGATGAGGAGTTTGAGGCCCAGAGAGAGGGTGTGACTTGTCTAAGGCCACACAGTGCAGTTTAAAAAAAGGTTTGGAAATTTTCTGGTGGTCCAGTGATTTTTGACCCTGCACTTTCACTGTCAAGGGCCCAGGTTCACTCCTGGTCAGGGAACTAAGATCCCACAAGCCAAGAGGTACAGCCAAAAAAACACTCACAGATAAATAAACAAAAGCACTTTAAGGTTTGAGTGGCAGGAAGTTTCTGGATAGGTTGGAAAATGGAGAGAGAGAAATCAAGAAGAACTAGAAAGCAACAAGGGACAGATGCAAAATGGTAACGTGAAAGAAAAAGATCTCAAAGAGAGACCATATAATACTTGAAGGTAGAGTCAAAGTTGTTTCCAGAAAAGAAGTTAATAATGCTGCTGAATTCCCCAGTGAAAATCTTGGCTAAGTTATAAGCACTTTTTTCTATGTGCCAAGCACTATTCTAAGCATTCTGCAAGATATTAATTTAAGCTTCACAGCAACCTTATTCAGGGAGGCACCACTGTTAACATCATCCTTTTACAGAAAATGACACCCAGACAGAGAGGCTGAGGAACTCATCCAAGGGCACACAGCTACCGTCATGACTGAATCTCCAGTGGTCTGGTTCTGCACCCCATCTTCTTAACCAGTACACGTGCTGCTCTTAGCAGTAAGGTGGTTCAGAGAAGGTGGCAGGTTCTCGGAAGAAGTGAATATTCTCCCTGAGATTCTGATACAATGCAGAAAGCAGATTCTTGCACCAACACCAAAATAATTTCACTTTTCATCTTAACACCACTCCCTCCTTGAAAGCAACTCCCAGACCTCGAGAAAAGCAAGCAAGAGAGTGCAGGCAAAGGGAGCTACCACCATTCGCCAGGTGCCTCACCACACCACCACCGCCAACCCGGGGCGTCAGGGGGCGGGGGCAGCAGCAGCGTGTTCTCCCTGGACAGTCCCCTCACGCCACAGAACGGGTCATCGAAGCGGACACGTGAGTTCTGGGCCCTTCCAGGCTGTTCACACTTCACTTCAGTGATTTTTGATTACATTGTTTTCACAAAACCAAGATGACTGAGTTAGAACAGCATCTGAAGTCTTATTTTTCCCATTCTGAAGCTCTTGTTTTCCCAGCTATGGTGAAGGGTGAAGGTAGTTTTTTATTCCTCAAGGCAGCCTCTACTAGGCATGAACACTTTCACAAACAGTAGAGTGCAAAAAAAAAAAAAAAGCAAGCAGCTTCCTCCACCACTGTGTGAGCAGATTATCAGAAAGAGGCTCTGCTTTCATTGCTCACATATTTTGCACAGACTAACAGGAGTAAAAGCCATTGTGCTGGGTGGAGACCAGGGAGCGGGAGTCAGCCAGGAGTTGGGGGTTTTCCCATTTCTCTCCCTAATGAGGGCAAACTGTGTCAGGTGAAGGCATGTCGAGTTTGCCATGAAAACCTACTCAAGTTAAAATATCCAGAAATAAAATATCGTGAGTTAAAAAAGAAGCCACACCAGTATTAAGAAATGAGATTTATTGCCTTGACACGGCAAGGGTGTGGTTGTGATCAGAAGGCCACTCTGGGTTCCCCTGGATGCAGAGCCCTCAGCTGAGAGCACATGCTCACACAGCACACACACACACACACCCCAGAGGAGTCCCAGGGCTTCGTGCTCTGAGAAGGAGAGATCCTGGTCAGGATGTGAGAACCTGAACACCTCCTGGTTGCATGGCTGCAGCTGTTGGCATCAGACTCTGGTCAGGAAGAGTCAGCCTGAGGAGAAAGAAGGATGGAGAAAATCCATAGAGGGGGTCCTTCTCATCCCCAAAGGCCCTTCCCCATTAGCAACACACCATCCAGAAGTTGCTCTCTCCTTGTCTCCAGATCATCTCCAAACGCCCTTCCTCCAGCTCCCCCACTGCTCCTCCCCGATGCAAAGACATCCTCCCGACCTGTAACTGCATGTGTGCACCCGGGGCCTCAACCAGGAGGACGGGTGTGCAGATACAGGCCTGCCCACCCAAGGGCCACTGTGTGCTCCCTGGGTCACAAGACGGTCCCCGGCAAACTCACATGTGCACCACTGTGTCTGGCTCTCCCGCCCCCTCCAGATGCCCCAACGTACCCCCTGAGCACGGCTTTCGGGAGTAGATGATGAGGACCAAGCCAACAATGATGCCCAGCACACCCAGGCCAAAGGCCACGCCGCACAGCACGTTCTCCAGAAGATCAGAGGGCAGTGCGTTCTGGGGCACTGGAGAAAAAGGGGAGCTGATCAGCCCCAAGACCCAAGACCTGGTTGGGGATGACGTGGTAAAAAAAAAAAAAAAGCAAGCAGCTTCCTCCACCACTGTGTGAGCAGATTATCAGAAAGAGGCTCTGCTTTCATTGCTCACATATTTTGCACAGACTAACAGGAGTAAAAGCCATTGTGCTGGGTGGAGACCAGGGAGCGGGAGTCAGCCAGGAGTTGGGGGTTTTCCCATTTCTCTCCCTAATGAGGGCAAACTGTGTCAGGTGAAGGCATGTCGAGTTTGCCATGAAAACCTACTCAAGTTAAAATATCCAGAAATAAAATATCGTGAGTTAAAAAAGAAGCCACACCAGTATTAAGAAATGAGATTTATTGCCTTGACACGGCAAGGGTGTGGTTGTGATCAGAAGGCCACTCTGGGTTCCCCTGGATGCAGAGCCCTCAGCTGAGAGCACATGCTCACACAGCACACACACACACACACCCCAGAGGAGTCCCAGGGCTTCGTGCTCTGAGAAGGAGAGATCCTGGTCAGGATGTGAGAACCTGAACACCTCCTGGTTGCATGGCTGCAGCTGTTGGCATCAGACTCTGGTCAGGAAGAGTCAGCCTGAGGAGAAAGAAGGATGGAGAAAATCCATAGAGGGGGTCCTTCTCATCCCCAAAGGCCCTTCCCCATTAGCAACACACCATCCAGAAGTTGCTCTCTCCTTGTCTCCAGATCATCTCCAAACGCCCTTCCTCCAGCTCCCCCACTGCTCCTCCCCGATGCAAAGACATCCTCCCGACCTGTAACTGCATGTGTGCACCCGGGGCCTCAACCAGGAGGACGGGTGTGCAGATACAGGCCTGCCCACCCAAGGGCCACTGTGTGCTCCCTGGGTCACAAGACGGTCCCCGGCAAACTCACATGTGCACCACTGTGTCTGGCTCTCCCGCCCCCTCCAGATGCCCCAACGTACCCCCTGAGCACGGCTTTCGGGAGTAGATGATGAGGACCAAGCCAACAATGATGCCCAGCACACCCAGGCCAAAGGCCACGCCGCACAGCACGTTCTCCAGAAGATCAGAGGGCAGTGCGTTTGGGGCACTGGAGAAAAAGGGGAGCTGATCAGCCCCAAGACCCAAGACCTGGTTGGGGATGACGTGGCTGTCTACGACAGGGCAGACTCCAAGTCTGGGAAGACTGAGGTCTGCACAGAGCGGGAACGGCCTGAACAAGGGCCAGGTGGAGAAAGAAGCCCTCCCATGGGTCCACCTCTCTTCTGCCCCACAAAGGAACCAGGCTTCCAGGGAGAAGGGTCTCACCCCAAAAAGCGATTGCTGTGTAGCCATCGATCTCATGAGTCACGATGCAAGAGAAAAGATCAGAAGGTGCTGGTGTGAAGTTTAAGTAGGAAAAGGCCTGGAAGGTGAGTCCATCAACCGCCGAGACAAAAGTGGGCCTGACTTCTTCCACGGGTGCCGACTGATGCTGCCAGTTCACGATCAGTGTAGGTGGAAAGAGGTTACTGATGAAACAGACCAGCGTGTTGGGCTTGCCAAACTCCAGGGGCTTCAATGTGAACACCTGAACGATGGGGAACCCTGTGGAGGGATTGAGGCATGAGGGAAGGAAGCTCAGATGGGACCCTCATTTATGGAGGGGCCGTGGCACATGGAGGAGAGACAAGGAATTGGGACTCTAAGGGAGGTCTTTGCCCAGCCAAGAACCAGACCTGGACCAGAGCCAGACCATGCCGGCCCCGCCACCCTAACTTCCTGCAGCACTTCCAGCCTGGACCGCACGGGGGTCCTGACCACAGGCTGTCTTCTCATTAAAAATGCAGGCACATTTTAACCAGGAGTTTGGGATTAACAGACACACTACTATATATAAGATCAATAATCAATAAGGACCTACTTTACAGCACTGAGAACTCTACTCAATACTCTGTAATAACCTATGTGGGAAAAGAAACTGAAAAAGAATGAATATATGTATGTGTGTAAGGGAACCACTTTACCATACACCTAAAACTAACACAACATTGTACATCAACTATATTCCAATATAAAATAAAAATTAAATTAAAAAATAAAGGTAACCACTGGAAAAAAAGAACCAATTGTTAAAAAACATTGAAAGTACTGATTTTAAGGATAGCTTCAAGAACTATATGTTTGGACGTATTTGAAAGACATGCTGATCACATCTATATATGTTTTTTAAGTTATCTTGTCATCCAATTAATGTCAACTCAGTTTTGATGTGGTATTGTTTAAATCTTGAAAAATGTACATTAAAACACATTATGATTGCAAACTATTTCATTTAGAATGGTTGGACAACAAGGTCCTGCTGTGTGGCATGGGGAATTATATCCAATCTCCGGGGATAAACAATGATGGAGAATAATATTAAAAAAAGAATGTATGCGTGTGCATGACTGTGTCACTTGGCTGTGCAGCAGAGATTGGCACAGCACTGTGGATCAACTATATTTCAATTAAAAAAACACACTGTAATATCCAAACAATTATGGCAGAATAATAAAATAAATATTAACAGAGCTTACTTAATCCATGTAGTTAAGCCTAGTTTACCAAGGCAGTTAACTACCATTTCGTTAACTCAGCTAGGGTTTTCATCTACTATGATCCATCAGTATTTCCTAATAAACTCAAGTTTTAAAATAAATAAATAAAATGAAATTCAGACACATCATCAGATACTTTCATTCTCCCCTTCCATCTTGCTGAGCACCAATCATAACACAAGTGCTAACAGTCAGAAGGGATCAGTTGGTCCCTGCTAAATTTATCAAGTTCTATAATTTTGAATCCTACTACACCCCAGGCTCTTTTCTTCTGCCCACAACAAAAACAGAGTGCAGACCATGGGTGGTAGAAAAATCAGGTTCAAGGGGAGAACCAGAAAGCATGAGAGATGGGAAATTGGTGTGAAAGGGAAAAATTCAGTGTATAATGAGGTTAAGAGGGCAGCTCCCCTCCCCACCTCTACAGAAAAATGCCCTGACCTCTAGACACAGGGATTTTCCCTTCAAGTCGTGGACCAATTTCCTCGATCATGGCCCGGCAAAAACCTTTGTCAAACATAATGTCAGAAGTATCTCCATGCCGGTGAGCCCAGTCCGCAAATTCAGGCAAGCGAGGCACTCGGATGCTCTGGGAAAAGTCGAAGGAGAAAAGCTGGTCCCCGTCGTAGGCCTCAGAGAGCCCCACATTGGGGCTCCAGTCCTGGCAGTACATTGTGTGCAGGAACGTGTGGTTTTGTAGCTCATCCCTCCACCCTGGAGCAGGAACTGCAAAAGAGACAGGTGGGGTTCAGGGAGGTCGGATCCCCTTTAGCTTAGAAAACAGCAAGGGACTTCCTTGGTGGTCCAATGGCTAAGAATCCCCCTTGCAATGCAGGGGACTTGGGTTGGATCCCTGGTCGAGAAACGAAGGTCCCATAGCTGAGAAGCAACTAAGCCTGTGCACTGTAGCTACTGAGCAATAGTTCAGGAGCCTTTGCACCACAACTAGAGGATCCACTTGCCGCAACGGGAGATCCTGCATAACCTAATGAAGATTCTGCTTACCTCAACTAAAATCCAATACAGCCAAATAAATATTTTTTAAAAAAATAAAACAGCAAGCCCTGCTCCAGGGAGGAGGGGGGCAGTAGTGGGTTTACAACTCATCTTGTGTCTGTCACTTAGGCTCTGCCTCCCAATAGAGGTGAAAAAGAAATGACAGAATCTCTCCAAACTTTCCCAGTCCATAAAAACAACATCAACCATCTAAAGCTGTAACAAGTAAAAGGTTCTAGGATCTAAAGTGACAAATTCAGTTGACAGAGTCACAGCATTGACTATATTTTTGTGCCCCAAAGCACCCAGCCAAGGAGGTAAGTTGTGGCTGAAATTCAGCTTGCATTTGCTTACCAAGCCAGGCATCTTGGCACAGAGTTGTGTGTGTGCATGCTAAGTTCATTCAGTCGTGTCCAATTATTTGCGACCTTATGGACTGTAGCCACCAGACTCCTCTGTTCATGGGACTCTCCAGGCAGGACTCACCTCCTGCATTGGCAGGCAGGTTCTTTACCGCTAGCCCCACCTGGGAAGTCCTGGCACAGGGCTACTTTCTCCCACAGAAGAGACCTTTGTGTAATTCCCAGGAGGCCACCCTGTTGACTTGTGAAGGGCCTGTATGGGTTTCCCAGTCTTCACGTGGACGGAGAATGGTGATCGAAGCCATAGACAACAGTGCCCTACCCTACACTCAGACACACACAAGTGAAGTCGTTCAGTCGTGTCTGACTCTTTGCGACCCCATGGACTGTAACCTACCAGGCTCTTCTGTCCATGGGATTTTCCATGCAAGAATACTGGAGTGGGTTGCCATTTCCTTCTCCAGGAGATCTTCCCGACCCAGGGATTGAACCCGAGTATTCCCCATTGTAGACAGATGCTTTACCATCTGAGCCACCAGGGAAGTCCATGGCAGACTATAAAACCACTTTCCAGGCTTCTTTTCAGGCACTTCATTGGCACCAGGCCTCTCTGAATATATCTTCCCTCCTTCAGCCCTGCAGATCTTCAAAGACAGGACTAGGGGAACAGTACCATAGCTACAGGAAATAATCCCTAATTCTTTGAAACTCCTGGCAGGAATCTCCCCAGCCAGAAAGAGTCTACTCAAAACCCAATACTCAGAATGATAGACAGAGTAAGAGGGATCTTCCAGGTTTTTCTTCCATTCCACTCCATCCTTTTCAGAGAAAGAAACTAAGGACCAATAAAGTTAAGAGGTTTTTCAAGAATTGTAAGGTGAATTGATTTCAGAGTGCAGGGTTCCTAAGTAGGAACAGTGGAGATAACATCTGTTTTGTTCAAATCCCAGCTCTACCACTTACCAAAAGGGTGAACTTGCCCAGGTTACTTAAACTCTGAGTCTCATTTCCTTCATCTGGAAAATGGATATAATAACCTCTGCTTCAAGAGACTGTCTTCAATGGAACCTACGAAGCACCTCTGGCATTGTTTACCATCAATCTATAGCATGGCTCTCTTTCCCAATTCTATCATTTCTGCTCTCTCATCACACTTTCACCATTTACTAAGCACTCCTGTCACTTTCAAACACTCCGGCTCCCTAGGCTCTACCCCAATCAGGATGGAAGTCAATGAGACGTACTGTCATACCTTCAGGGGTGGTCCAAGACAGGGGCAACAGCCACAGAAAGGAAAGCAGCCGTAGCAGCGCAGTTTCCTGGCTCAGCTCATGATCCATATCTTCACACTTCCCCGGTGGGCTAGGAACTACCAGCCAGCTGACCCAGGTCTCCAAATTCCTTCCCAGATCATGTTTCTCTAGCTCACTTCCCACCACTGCCCTTGTCATTCTGGATAAGCCAATCACAAAAAGTGTAGGGTTTGACGTTATCAGTCGCTGGGGAGAGACCTGGAGCAAGCCACCTTCTTAGGACTTGGCTCTTTTACCCGGCCAGCCTTGGGGTGTAGCTGTGGGGAGGCAGTGGAGGAATGTCTGCCTCCTGGTGGGGATCCCTCTTTAGTATCCGGCTGTCAGTCTCAGCTTGTAACCAGACCGAGGGACTCTTCGAGCAGCACCACCCTGTGGCCAAATAATAAACTGAGGAAGCTCATTTTTCCACAGCAAACCCATCCCCTAACCCAGAAGCAGGGCTCCTCAGACTGCTTGAGGATGGAGGAGTAGGTGGGATGTAATTAGGAAGGTTGATAAGAGTCTTGAAGGAAAAACAGGCCAGCAGAATGTGTGGAGAGAAAAAACACCCAGGGCAAGGAGCAGCCAAAGGGGTGAAGGTCAAAGGCATTCAGAGCTCCTTTCTTTGGAGACCTCTATATAGTTGGACTGTAATAGTTGGAGGTTGTTCATGTGCTCCTGTTTGGTAACAGGCAGGGGAAGAAGGTGGAATGTCAAGAGGAGCTAGAATTTTTTTTTTTAGGAGTTACTTTTTTATCTTTTTATTTTTAAGTTTATTGGGGTATAGTTGATTTAAAATGAGCTAAAAATTTAGGCAAGAGCTAGATCATATAGGCTCTGTTACACCAGAAGGCAAGTAGGGTTTTTGTTTCTTTGCTTCCTGCTGCACCACACGGCATGCAGGATCCTAGTTTTAAGGCAGATGCCCAATGCAAAGAAGGACGCACCATTGGCTCCTGCCATCCCTTCCACCTCTTGATGCCTAAGTGTCCAAGACAATCCATATATCCAGCACCAGAGGAAAACCTGAGCCTATTCCAAGTCCTGAGTTTGAAACTCCTGCCTAAGGCATAAATATGAGCCCATGCCTCCTACTGAGAGAATCTAACAGGAAGCCAACCTCCAGGAAGGCTGGGAAACACACACCTCGCAGACTCCTAGACAGAACAGTCTAGAACACAATACAGGAGACAGGCAGTGGCACCGACACCACCTGTTAGCCAGGCCAGCGAAACACACTGACTTGTATGAACTCCGTGGCAGGAGGAGCACCCCGGGAGCAAACAGAATAAAAGACGAAGAGCACTCAGAGAAACAGAGACGCTCCACACGGAGGGGCGAGGTCAGCATTGTCGGATGCTGCTCAGAAGTCGAGGGAACACTGGAAAGCGCCCTTAGATTGGCAGGTATGAGATGGGTGATAAACGTGTTGGGAGCAGTTTCAGCACTGTAGTGGGAGTGGACTCCAGATTGTGGTGGGCTGAGAAGTGGGAGACGAGGAAGAAACTGTCAGTGTACATGCTGCAAGTATGATAGAGAAGAAAAAGAAAGACAGAAGGGGTTTGAGGGGGAGGCAGTGAGAAAAATCTAATGTGGCAATTAAGTAGTAATCTTAAAAATCAATCTATGTGAAAACGGTCCTTTCAAAATCCATACTCCCTTCTGAGAAACAAACAACAGCAGTTGTAACAGCCCCAAACACTCCCCCATGACTTTTTGCATATCCCCAAACACTAAAGGGTACATACGTGTGTGTGTGTGTGTGGTGGTAGGTAAAATGCCAGGGTTGGGGTAGGCTTCCTCTGTGGATTAATCCATCAGTAATTCCTGTGGTGGGGAAGATTCACCCCTTAGGAAAGCGGTGTTAGTCATTCAGTTGTGTCCGACTCTGCAGCTGGACTCTGCAACATGGACTAAGCCTGTCAGGCTCCTCTGTCCATGGGATTTTCCAGGCAAAAATATTGGAGTGGGTAACCACTCTTTTCTCCAGGGGATCTCCCCAACCCAGAGATAGAACTCACGTCTCCTGCATTGCAGGCAGGTTCTTTACCATCTGAGCCACTAGGAAAGCCCTAGGAAATTAGAGAGGAGGTGACTCAGTAAATAATCCATCTGCAGTGAGGGAGACCTGGGTTTGACCCCTGGGTTTGGAAGATTCCTGGAGAAGGGAACAGCTACCCACTCCAGTATTCTGGCCTGGAGAATTCCACGGAGAGAGCCGCCTGGCAGGCTACCGTCCATGGGGTCGCAAAGAGTTGGATACGACAGCAGCTTTCACCGTCTCTGTCATATTAACATTACCAAAACTATCGGTGAAGACAGATGGCACATGGCCACCTACAGTTCTATACCAGGAGTGAGCAACCTTTTTCTATAAAGGACCAGATAGTAAATCATTGAAAATTAAATTTCATATAATTT
>SJYC01013762.1:0-12398 GCA_006408675.1 Madoqua kirkii | reverse complement strand
GCAAGGGTAGTCAGGCAGAGTCTTCAAATCATTTATTTATTCATCATACCACAAGGCATATGAGATCTTAGTTCCCTGACCAGGGATCAAACTTGAGTCCCCTGCATTGGAAATGCAGAGTCTTAACCACTGGACGGCCAGGGATGTCCCCAATTCTTTCACTTTTTTCCCCAATCATTTATAAACAAAAAACCATCCTGAGTTCCCGGGCCATATAAAAGCGGATGGGCTGAATATTACTCAGACCATAGTTTGCTGCACATGGTTCTGTGTGGTCAGAAATGGCGTAGGGGACCCAAAATAAACCCACCCTCCAAAGAGGCCCAGTCCTCCTTGGGGATGGGAATTCATTAATATGTCCCAGATTAACACTGTTCAGGAGGAGGTCTGGGGGAGGAGCATGAGGATTAGTGGGAGGTCTAGGAACACGTGGGGGCAGACACTGCAATACACTGGGTGGAGGGACAAGGCAAAGAGGATCCAAGCTCCCCACCAAGAATACAGTGTAGACAAGTCCAGCATGCAGAAAAAGTCAACCGTCCATCATTAAGATGGAGGCAAGGCTATGGTTAACTATTCTTTCCCTGTACAAATGGGAACAAGTTAAAACATTTATAACTACCTTTCCCTCTATGTAATTCTTCTTCCTCCCAGGACCGTGCAACAACCTCCATTAATAGATATCTCAAAAATAGTATGTCATCAGTTTAGGAAAGTGGCAATTGCAGCCAAAAGAGGAGGTGGCCAGTTCTGTATCACAGTAACTCAGTCTTTGATGAGATATGAACACCTCTGAAAATAGAGCCCTCACACCTGTGAACCCCATAGGTCCCAGCTTTCTGACACACAGCCCTTCATGTGTCTGTACTCCTGCCCCCATTTTCTATTTCTTGACAGAGCCAAGTTTCCTAAAAAAGTTGTGGGCAGCCATCTCTTTCATATTTGCCATTTAATCCTTAACCCTAAACAATGAAACAGTTCAACATCTTTGTGTTGCTAAATCAAATGGTCTCTTTGCAGTCTCAGCAACACCTGACACCGTTGGCCATAACCTGCTTCCTAAAACGGTTTATTTTTTGGCATCCCTGACAGCACTCTCTCCTAGTTTTTCCTCCAACTTCTCTGGCATCCTGTCACCTTTATGGACTGCTTTCAGCTAACCCTTAGGTCCCTGGAGTTCTGTCCTCACCCTCTTCTCTTATACTCTACACCTGCTCTCAATGACATTTACCCTCACTTATCTTCCATTACCACCCATTTGCTGACATTTTCCAAATCCCCTTCTTTGGCTTATACTTTGCTGATTCCACCATCCTTACACCAAACCTAAAGGAGATGCCTTTAGGCATCTCCACTTGGATTGTACACAGTGGTTCTTAAATTGTACCCACCACAAAACAGGGTCCCACAAGAAATTTTTGTAAATGTAAATTTGATAGTAGGAGTTTTTATTTTTAAATGTATTTCAACACAGAGGTAATAAGACCACAAAGGTGTTTATACAGTAATTTTTATTTATGCAATAATTATATTTAATCAGGTTATTTTGATTTTAAGCAACTGAAACCAATCCTAGTTAACTTTTAAGCGAAAAGTCAAAGCGTTAGTCACTCTGTGCTATGCTTAGTCGCTCAGTCACATCCGACTCTTTGTAACCCCATGGATTGTAGCTCACCAGGTTCCTCTGTCTGTGGAATTCTCCAGGCAAGAAAACTGGAGTGAGTTGCCATGCCCTCCTCCAGGGGATCTTCCCAACCCAGGGATTGAACCCAAGTCTCCTGCATTGCAGGCGGATTCTTTACCATCTGAGCCACCAGGGAAGCCCAAGAATACTGGAATGGGTAGCCTGTCCCTGCTCCAGTGGAACTTCCTGACCCAGGAATTGAACTGGGGTCTCCTGAATTGCCGGTGGATTCTTTTCAGCTAAGCTACCTGGGAAGCCCATTAGTCGCTCAGTTGTGTCCAACTCTTTGTAGCCCCAGAGACTATAGCCCACCAGGCCCCTGTGTCCATGGAATTCTCCAAGCAAAAGTACCACAGTAGACTGCCATTTCCTGCTCCAGGGGATTTTCCTGACATAGGGATTGAACCCAGGTCTCTCGCATTGCAGGCAGATTCAGCCTGCACATTCTCAGCCACCATGCAAGCCCCTTAAAGGGGAGATTTACTGGACGGATATAGAGCTAGCTCACAAAATCAAAAGGGATAAATCAGCTAGTCTCAGGAAGGGGAGTCATAGGGGCCTTAGTAGCAGGGGTTGAGTTGCCATTAATATACCTCATCTTCAAAGGCCTCCAGCATCTCATCTTTCAAGTTTCATGTTGCTACAAGAGACAATCTGACTGTCTCAGCTTGTATTAGGTATAGACCTCTGGATCAATTAGTGGTGGCCAGGCACAATATCATCTCTATGTCTTAGAGCTATTCCTGAAGAAAAGAGAATTATCACAAACCAAACAACCACCTCAACATAGCTATCTTGAACATACGGCATCCCAGACAATGGCATGAGATCACCTGAGGCATAAACATAACATGAAATCTGCGTATATTCAGACAGCATTTCCCAGTCAACTCCCAAATGATATCAATCATCTACTTGATGACTTCTGGTCTATCACAGGTCTTGCCACAAATTCAAAATATACTTTATGACTTTACTCAGTGTTGATTAATTATATTTATATTCCACTAAATGATTTCCTTTGGATCTATGACCAAGTTTGAATTTTTTTAAATTTTATTTATTTGGCTGCTCTGGGTCTTAGTTGCAGTATGTGGGCTCTAGTTCCCTGACCAGGGTTCGAACCCTGGCTCCCTGCATTGGGAGCTCAGAGTCTTAGCCACTGGACCACCAGGAAAGTCCTGAAAATTTTTTATCATGGAAAATTTCAAACAAACACAAAAGAATAGTAAACCCACACACATTTTTTTTTTTTTTTAATTTGGCTGCCTCAGGTCTTCAGTGAACAGACTCTTGACTCAGTTGGGCTTCCCTTGTGGCTCAGAGGGTAAAGCATCTCCTACAAGGCAGGAGACCTGGGTTTGATCCCCAGGTCGGGAAGATCCCCTAGAGAAGGAAATGGAGACCCACTCTAGTACTCTTGCCTGGAAAATGCCGTGGACAGAGGCGCCTGCAGGCTACTGTCGGTAGGACTGCAAAGAGTTGGACATGACCGAGCAACTTCACAGGCTCAGTAGCTGCAGCACATAGCTTAGTTGCTCCCCAGCATGTGGGATCTTAGTTCTCCATCCAGGGGTCTAACCCTGCTCCCCTGCATTGCAGGACAGATTCTTGAGCACTGGCTCACCAGGGAAGTCTCCTATATGCCTGAAGTTTCAATAATTTAAACATGCTAAAAGTCTTCCATTCTTGTTACATCTATTCTCCTATTCCACACATTTTTTTCCCTAGAGTAGTTAAATAAATGCTATCACTATATTTCACAAGGAAACACTTCTAAGAGTATCTATAATAAATTTTCCTTAACTGTCATACTATCACTACAAGTAACAAAATTAAAAATGATTGCTTAACCTTAACCCAGTCTTGTGTTCATTTTTCTCCTCTGACTATCTCAAAAATGTCTAAGAGAAAGTCTGAAATAGAAAGCACTCTTGTGGTTTTCAAATTGTGCTTTTATTTTTTAAAATTACTTTCCTATTTTACATGATATCTCATAAACCTGTTAAATGTTCAGTAATGAATTTTTAGGCAAATTAAGTTCAGGAATTACTACACTGAATGTACTATCTCAAAATCTACAAAACTAACCTCACCAGCTTCCCTTCCCAGCATGATCCAGCTCCCGTATTCAAGAGCTCAGTGTGTAGGCTGACTGTCTATCCAATCAGATGAGTCACAAATGTGGGAGTCAAGTTTGACAACTTCATCTTCCTCAAACCATCTTGTCCAGTTGTTCACTATCGATCCTACCTCTTCTGTATCTCCTGAGTCTGTCCTCCATTCCTACTGGTTCAGGCCCTCGGTGGCTAGATTTTTTTCCTGGATTACTGCAGTTTTCTTAGAATTGATCTCTCTGCCTCCAATCTTTCATTTACCAGTATTGCCATAGGAATCTTTTTACTAGTACATTTGATCACATCATATTTATATGAAAACCTTCAATAGTTCTCTGCAGTCTGCTTTCCTTGACATATACTTAAATGATCGGGACCCTCTTAATCTATCTCTCTATTAGTCCTTTGAAATTTCAGCTTCCTCAGAAAGCCTTGGAACCCAGAGTGCAGATGAGGGACCTCCTCAGTATGTGTCCACAGCACTGGCCTGCCCTTCCCATCATCTGTATTTTATCATTCTGTTAATGTCTGCTTTAGTCACCTCACTCCCACTACAGGGTCTCAAAGGATCTTATCCTGTTCTTTTTAACACTCTCAGCATGTACCAAGAAAGCCCACCAGCAAGTGACTCTCACTGTATGAATAAATGGGCTATAGGTTACTGAAAGTGCAAAATTGGGCCTGGAAGAACCTTCAAGCCTTAAATGAATGACAGTTTCTCCTAATACTGGTATTTCAACAGTAAATCTCACCAAGCATGTCTATGGGCCACTCTACACACATCTTCACTCCCACTGCCTTCCCCATGCATACCACCCCCTTCCCATTTTCTTCTTCCCTTCTGCCACAGCCCAGAGTAAACCTGGCCACCCAGCTCTCACCCTTCCCTTCATTTCCTGATCAGGGTTCTCTCTTCACATCCATATTCATTCTTCCTTTTTGGCTGCATTATTAGAATACAGTAATGCTGTCAACTACTTTACAAGGTTGGAATTTACTATTACCATTATATAAATAAGAAATCCTGGGCTCAAAGAGGTTCATTCATTTATTTAGCAAATATTTATGGACTGTCCTCTATGTACCTGATAGTATGTTGGGCACCAGGCACCTACATGATCAAACTTGTAATCTAATGAAAACTTATCTCTAATGTCTAGAGACATTAAATAAGTAAACACACAAACCTATAAAAGCACATTGTAAAAGGCAGCATAAAGGAAAAGAACTGAGACCCCATAGAAAGACTAACTGAAATGGAACCTAGTGATACTGTGATGGGATATGACTTGTGAATAGGGGTTATCGAAGCGGTAGGAAGGAGAGAAGGCTCTGAGGCAGGCAAGGGGCTGGTTCCTTCATGGAGGAGACTTGTGTGATACGTAATTAGTGATTAAGAGACAACAGATATGAGGCAAAAGTCAGGAAGAAGCAAGACCACATAGGGCCTCCTGAACCACAGTGAGGTTTCTAAGTGCAATTAGTTTTAATGCTGTGACAACTTTATTCCTTTTCATTCCACGTGTGAATGTACGCTGTGGTTCCTACCTAACCTGCCTCCAGTCTCTCCAAAGCCAATCCAAGGTGCACGCTGTTAAGTCTTCCTATAAAAGTAACTCTAGCTTCTCCTTTCAGAAAAATTAAGCAGCTCCTCCCTTTCTAAAAGATTCAGTCTGAATCACCTGGCCTGGGTTTTCAGATCCCCTGTACTTTGACCTCTATCCCTAGATGACAGAAACTGCTCTCCACTGTCAGTAACAATCCCCAATTACCAACCTAATGAGTTTTCCCCCTTTCTTCATGCTCTCACACCCTGTGCTGGGTCTTGTCTCCTCATTCAATCAAAATAGGGGTTCTTGGGAATTCCCTGGCAGACCAGTGATTAGGGCTTGGTGCTTCCCCTACCTGGTTCAATCCCTGGTTGGGGAACTAAGATTCACAAGCTGTACAGCACAATCAAAAAAGAAAGAAAAGAACAGGGGTTCTTAACCTGCAGCCCACATGCCATAAAATTCTGGGGTCCATGAAGCTGGATGGAATAAAAAGAGCCAACTTTAAGAACATCTAACTAACTGAAACTTAACTTTATCAATGAAAAGAATAAGTCTTTGTAGTATCAACAGTACCTGTAATGTTGTCATCAATAGAGATCACCATCATTTAACATTTTCATACCACAGTCTCAGAATGGATATCTCTACAATTATGAGTTGTTAGACTTGAAATAAATCATTTAACTTAATGTATTAGCATTCTATTAGTAACGGAATACAGATTACTAGATGATCACCCTGTTCTTTAAATACTTTGATAACTGCATATTTTATTTATGCCCTTACAAATATTATCATCAGACAAGGTCCAAAGGCTCCACCAAATTGCCCAAGTCCATAGCACAGACAGCTTAAAGAACTCCTGATTAGTCATACATTCTACAAACATGAGGTCCTCACTGGAGCCCTCTCTTGTTCTGGGTTGCTCATATTACATTGTTCTGCTTTTCCTTCTTGTTTGATGCTCTTGCACTGGTTCCACTTCCTATTCTTGCTGCCTGTGTGAGGATGTAACCCAGATCTCGATGTTTAACCCACAACTAAATTGTCCCATACTTCTACCTACCTGCATGACAGATTCAAACTATACCTCAAAGGTGACTCCCAAATCTACCTCTACCAATCTTTTTTCCTCAAACCTCAACCTTAGTCTTTAGGTTAGGGCTTGGTGCTTCCCCGACCTGGTTCAATCCCTCAGCCTAACAACCAGAATAACATACCATTCAGTGGCAGACTTCCTGGGTTCAAATCCCAATTCCAGATACTTATTAAACATGTAACCATGTTTGTTTAATATCTCTTGCTTCAGTTGCTTCATTTGAAAAATGGGAGTGATAACAACAGAATCTACTTTATAGGGTTACGAGGATTATAAGAGTTCATACACATAAAGCACTTTTAATAGGGTCCGAGACATTTCAACTCAATAAATGTTAGCTACCACTAGCCTCATCGCCTTCCAACACCTGACATTTTTATTTGGTGTTTATTAACAGGTACAGTAATAGCCACTGCAGATATGAAGACAGAATTCCTATCCAATGATATAATCCTGATCAAGCTGTTGCTCAATAACTTTCAGTGGTTCCCTATTAGGTCCAAACTTAACAGCACTGGAATTCATCATGTTGCCTCAAATAAATGTACCTTCCAGTCTCCTCTGGCTCTACTTCTTGTAACTTATTCTATCTGGCCAGACTGAACTGCAATGCTCTGTGAAAATGACCTGCTCTATTCTGTCTTTTCTCACACAACCCCAGTGTCTCAAATGTTTATCTGATAACAATAATTTTGTCTCACTACAATTACTTCTACACTCCGCATGGAGCCCCCCAACTACAAACATTTCGATCTCACCTAAGTCACATACTACTTAAATATCAACTTGCTTCAACATTTGCATACTCTGTGAGCACCTCTTATTGGCCAGATCCTGAGCCAGAAGCTGGAAGTTTGCTGCTGCTGTTGTCTTAAAGACTATAGCATGGACCTGTTCTCAGGATCAAAATCAAGGGAGGGAAACGCGGCTCACATAAATGCCATTCACTGTGAAAGGTGCAATTGTAAGAGAAAGAGATACCAAAAGATGAGCAGTCATCTCAATTTGGAAAGCAAGGGTAGGCTTTTTGGATGATGGTATTTGGGCTTACATGGACTGAGCAAAAGCCAATTTCATGTAGTGAGAGCAGTGTATGTAAAATATAGTGTAAAACAAAATGGTGTGTTGGGGAACAGTTCAATATGGCTGGAGTATAGGGCCCACGAACAAGTGGCTGGACATGATGCTGGAGAGGTAGGCAGACCTTTCTGGCCAGCAGAGGAATTTGAACTTTATCACACAGGCAATGAGGAACTAAGACAGGGCTTAACAGTAGCATATGGCTCCAGTTGTAGTTTGGAAAGCTCATTCCTGGCAGTGTTGTGGCAGAGGCAGAGAGGAAAATCTAGAGCAGCAGTGTCCCAGAGAACTTTCTCCGGTGATGGATATGCTCTGTAATTTGTCCTGTCCAATACAACAGCTGCTAGCCACACAGGGCTAATCAGAACTTAAAATGTGGCCA
The DNA here is from genome assembly GCA_006408675.1 of Madoqua kirkii. Lineage (NCBI taxonomy): Eukaryota > Metazoa > Chordata > Mammalia > Artiodactyla > Bovidae > Madoqua > Madoqua kirkii. The sequence continues at coordinate 4,483 of SJYC01013762.1, read as the reverse complement.
GGGCACCTGAGGAACTAAATTTAAAATAGTATTTAGTGTTCAACAGCCACGTATGGCTAGTGGCTACCATAATGAACAGTGCAGCTTTAGAGACAAGCAAATCAGTTAGGAAGCTGTTGATACAGCTCAGGTGATCTGACTAGGGCAGAGGGTGAGTCAATAGCTGTATCAGAGGCACAATGATAAGTCAAGGGGATACAAAACCATGAGAAAAATAAATCAAGAACAGCTCCCAGATTCTAGGTTTTTTGGCTGAATTTCTGCTATCAGCCAGGATAATACCTTAATAGGAGCAGGTCTAGGCTGCATATAGGTTACACCGTTTTGAACGTGTTGAAGTGTTTGAGGGCTATCTAAGTGGTAAAATTAAGTACTGAGTTTTGCTCAGGAGAGTTGACTGAACTAAAGATACAGACTTGAGAGGCTCTGAGCCATTGAGTGAGATTACTTAGAAAAGATGAACACGATTAGAAGCAAACTGAGGCAAAATCTGGGCAAACATCAACACAGGTGTCCACAAAGGACACCAGAGGAACAGTAGGACAAGCAGGAAAAGAATCAAGTGAGAAGTAGTCACAGAAATCAAGGGTGTAGAGAATCTCAGGAAGGAAGCCTGATCAAATGTCAAATACTTTAGTGAGGTCAAATAAGGTGAGAACTGAAAAGTGCTTCCTGACGCCAATTAGAAGGTCCTTGGTGACATTTGCCAAGACGGTGTCACTAGTGGAAGAAATAGGCTAAAGAATGGGAAATGAGGCAGAGAGAAGAAAATTAACAATTTCAGGTCTTGACTGGGAAGAGGAGCTGACAAGTACATAAGAGAGTCCACAAAGGGATATGATATTAAGGTTATTTTCTTTCTTTCCTTATTTTTAGGAGGGGAAAAAATCCCTAGAAGGGAGCAGTTTAAAAGGCCAATTGGTAGAAAATGGAAAGCTTCAGAGTAACAGATCGGGCTGACAGGTCGAAAGGAAAATACATGTCTTTAATCCGAAGAGAGGACTTCTAGTACTGATAAAATGGTAAAGAGACACATACACGACCGTTTACAGGTGGGAAACGGAAAGCCAGAGTTCTCGGGCAAGTGGGCCTTTCTGCTCGGGTCTGTGGGAGGGGAGTGGGGTATGAACTACAGACTGAACCACACTCTGAGGGTCATGGGTGGGATTACTGCCCAGGAACAAAGCTTTAGGTGCCAACCATCCCTGTTACCCAAATTCGGAAGCCCCTGTGCCTCCTGCACAGTGAGGCTCATCAATCTAAACACCAGAGTTTGGAACAAAGCAACGTTCATTACAAATTCATACCTGGGTGGCTCCTGCCCTAAGAATCCCAAAGTTGCTCAAAGCAAAAGGAAGCGATCAGAAGGCTATTAAGTTTCGCAGCATGCAGAGTCCAGACAGACATCTACCCTCTCCCCCTCGCCCCGCAGCATTCAATGAAAGAAGTCTAGGAAGACTCAGGCGAATTGAGAGGTTACGGGCCTAAGACTAAGCGGCCGAACACAAAGCCACGTCAACCGCCCACACCTCCGCTCCCCGCCGCAGGCACGACGAGGGTGGTGACAACACTCCCGCTGTGGAGCCACACTACACCGCGGAGGGACCCCACCCTGCAAACCCTCACAAATCCAGGTCCAAGCCCCATCCTCCTCCACTGACAACAGCTCAGCAGCGCGCGCTCCCGCTGGACTCCGGGCCCGGGCGTCCCAAGCCACCCCTCAAACCTGCGGAAAAGGAACCGAGTTGGGCCACCCCAGGACGCCCCGCGAGGCCGCCTGCGGTGGGGGAGGGGCTGCTGAGGCGGGAGGGCGCGCGCCGCGCCCGCTTCCGCCCCACCCACTGCGCGCGCTCCGAGCCGTGCCGCGGGGGCCACGGTTGACGCCTGCGCATTGCCGCTCTCCCCGAGGCCTCCCACTCTCCTTTCCCCTCCCCCAAGCCGGTCGCGCCCTTGCGCCTGCGCTGTGCACGTTCCCGGGCTGCGGCAGCCATGCTGAACCCGTACGGCGCTACTAGTGGGGGGGATAGGGTCGAGGACAGCGGGATGGGCAGCTGAGGATGTGGAGAAGCAGCGGCATTAGGGTGCTTTGGGTCTGTAGAGAAGGGCCTGGGCCATGCGGCCCCCTTGGCCCCTTGCGCGGCCCCCGAGAACCTTCGGAAAAACCGGCCCCCGTCGCGGTGGGGAGAGGGGGGGTGGCTGGCACGTGACCCGGATCAGCCAATCTGGGTGACGCTGACGTGGCCGCGCGGTCCCGATGCTCTCCCCACCCCCCCAGCTCGGCCGGGAAGGGAGGGGCTGGGGGCTACGCCCCCTCCCCCAACGCAACCTCAGTTTCCGGGGGGGTGACACCCCGGATTACATCCTCCCCCCGCACCAAGCCAAGGGGAACAGTGGAGCCCCCCTGGAAGGTTCCGGGATCCAGGTGAGAAGGGGCCCTTGCCGGGCGGGCATGTTGTCATTTAAATGTCTAACCAATGGTGGGGAGTCCGAGAAGGAGATTCTTGGGGTGCAGAGAAGAACCTTGAGGGTGGGAGCCCTTGTCCTTCAAACAGTTTACAGCCAATGGGAGCGAGGAGGGGGCGAGCAGGAGAGGGCCCCTCTGGTGGGGGAGGGGAATGGCCAACCTCTGTCTTCTTACCAACTGGAGGGCAAAGGGGCTTGGGGGCGGTGTGACCCCCCGATTCCATTTGTCCCTTGGGGGTACAGGAGCCTGGAGCTAGGTGAGAAGGGATCCTTTTGGCGGCCGGAGGGTGGGGTGATCTAGTGGGCTGAGGAGTGGGAGTGGTGACTGCAGTTCCTACTCCTAGAGGGAATGCTTAAGAGTTGGCAACCCAGGCTGTGAACTGAGATTGTTCCCAGGCGCCCACTCCCTTTCTCCCCAGAGTGGGGTCCCCCCCCCCCCCCCCCCCGCGATTCCATTCGTCCCTTGGGGGTATGGGAGCGTGGAGCCAGGTGAGAAGGGATCCTTTTGGCGGCCAGAGGGTGGGGTGATCTATAGTGGGCTGAGGAGTGGGAGTGGTGACTAGTTCCTACTCCTAGAGGGGAATGCTGAGAGTTGGCAACCCAGGCTGTGAACTGAAATTGTTCCCAGGCGCCCACTCCCTTTCTCCCCAGAGACTGTAGAAGGAGCATTTCTGTGCTTTTTGTGTCAGCGGTAGGAACCTGGCAGTCATCACATGGCATGGTGGAGGTTACGCTTCGAGTGGGTTATCGAATTTGTGTGCATTCACGTGGACCTGGCCTGCGGAGCCTTCTGAATAAACCTTGGTTGCCCCGGCGGGGTCTTGGTTGAGCATGTGTCTGTCACCGGCTGGGGAGAGTTTGCAGGCTAGAAGCTTGGGGTCTTCTTTGGATCAGGAACCAGGCCCAACGAGGGTCTCGAGAGAGGTTGAAAATCGTGGCTTGAGACACAGGAGAGTGAGTCTCGGGTCCTGGGATGATTTCACAGCTCCCAAAGTTTCAGTTTTCTCCTGGGTGTTGTCTTTTGCCTCCTCCATCCCCTCCCCCATTCCTGAACAGTCTCTCCTTGTGTTTTGCGGGGGAGGGAGCGGAAAGGAGGGAAGTTACTTTTCCAAATTACTGAGTAGCCTCCCGTGTGACTCATTTGGGGGAAGGGACTATTGAGAGGCAGAGGAGAGCAGTGATTTTCCGGAATGCAGGGAAATAAGCCAGAATGTCTGGCTGCCCTTCTACTTTCTAATAAGGCCCTGTGGTCTCTCGACCTCTTAACTTTTTCTTCCCTGACCAGTCCTCAGATAGGCCTCGGTGCAGACTTGCAAGGCCCCTCATGGAAGAATGGCAGATTGGGGAGGTTGGGCCACGAGGGGGAGGGGAGAAGGCCTCTGAGCGAAAGTTGCTGTGTCATTGCTCTCCTTGCTGCAGCCACCCGGGCGGGCCCGCTTGTACTTTTGAGGCCCAGGCCTGATCGGAGGGGGGTGGGGGGGTTAACTTTTTCTTCCCTGACCAGTCCTCAGATAGGCCTCGGTGCAGACTTGCAAGGCCCCTCATGGAAGAATGGCAGATTGGGGAGGTTGGGCCACGAGGGGGAGGGGAGAAGGCCTCTGAGCGAAAGTTGCTGTGTCATTGCTCTCCTTGCTGCAGCCACCCGGGCGGGCCCGCTTGTACTTTTGAGGCCCAGGCCTGATCGGAGGGGGGTGGGGGGGAGGAGAGACTGCCGTCTCTGTGCGTGCTTCCCCCCACCCCCGCAGGGTTTGCCCGAGGTGGTGGTCTAGAAGACTAAAGGTTGACGGCCATTTTAGACGCAGTAACCGAGGTTAAGGCTCCAGGGCTGCTCGAAGGAAAGAGGGTAACAGTTCGAGGATTTATGCCTTCAGAAGCCCTGCGGTTGGGGGGAGGGTCTCTTATATTCGTTGACTTTCATGATTAATTTCCTTATTCAGATACGCATAGACTGCTTTCTTACTTGGTAGCCAGAAAGGGGGACAAAGAGGAGGGGAGGGGGCCCCCAACTAAAGGCTGGGTG
>SJYC01013761.1:0-12516 GCA_006408675.1 Madoqua kirkii | reverse complement strand
GGGGGGAGGGGGAGGGGAGAGGAGGAGGGGGAGGGCTAGTCGGAGCCTCAGCCGCCGCCTCCTCCGCTCGCCCTCCTCCCTGGCGCTGACCGATAGACCAGCCGCTCCGTGGGGAGGACTCCGGACCCTCGTGGGGGGGATGGGGGAGCCTTTCCTCTCCCCCGACGCCAGGACCCTGAGAGGGGGTGCGGGCCCGCCTTCGGAGTGGGGGGAAGGGCGGGGAGCGTGGGGAGAGGTCTGAGCTCGTCAGGAGGGGGAGGGTGCGCACCCTGATTCGCCCCTAGAAGGCCTTGTTTTTTCCGCTCTGAGCCAGACACTGGAGAGAAGTTTGTGGAGGAGGTGGGTTTCATTTTACAGGGTATACGGATGCTTTTGTTGGAGATTTTGCTCCCACTAAAGGGTTGCCGAGGTTTTGTCGACCAGGTAGATATTTGTATTGGTAACTGAAAGTATCAGAGGGAGGGATTGAAGAGGTGCTTGAGGGTGCAAGTATTTAGAACGTGGTCTCTGTTTAGTTGTCTTGGAGAGAAGCCTGAGTTCACAGAGGGTAGATTTTGAGGAGCGTTTTGTTTGCGACTGCTTGGCATGGGGAAGGAGGAGGATTTGAAGGCTCTGGTAATTTTGCACTTTTGATTGCGAAGCACAGGAACGTTAGGTTCCTCCCTCGCTGTGTTTGGGAGCCCTCGGCCGTTTGCCACAGTGGCAGGCCGCGGCTTCTAAGATGGCGTCTTCTTCCTCGTTTCAGGTTCTTCACTGCGGCGGCCGCCTCAATCCCGAGAACAACTGCCGGCGTCCTGTGGCCACACCCCGGCGGGCCCATCCTGGCTACGCCCACGCGGCCCCCTCCAATCCTGCCTGCCTGGCCAATGGAGGAGCTACGAATGGCACGACCTGTCCAAGCTTGGCAGTCGCCAGTCGCACTGGGCTTGGACGGCTGGAAAGACTTTGTTGGAAGGGGAGGCAGGGAGAGGGTGCTGCACCCCTGCCAACCTCCCTCTTTCCCTGGAGTTGCCGAACCACAGCGCAGCCAATTGGCTCAGAGATGTGGCGGGTTGCCGCTTCCCTGGGGGTCTATGCGGCACTCTTCTGCCTGGTGACTGACGCTTTGGAAATGAGGTTTATGACGTCATCGCTTCCGCCGACCAATAGAAAACGCTCCCGCGGAGAAGTATTCCTCCCCCTTCGACTCTGCTTCTTCACGCGCGTGAGCGAGCGAGCGCGCGCGAAGGGGGTGGGGGAGATCGCGAACACGGTGGCGCGCATGAGCGGCGAGGCTCCGCCCCCTTGCCTATATATAAAGGGCTGGCGCGGGGCTCGGAGGCGCCATTTCGCGCTGGAGTGGAGCAGCCTCTGGAACGAGCTGGAGGATTCTGCGTATCTACACAGAGCCTTCGAGTCGTCTGGGGCCGCCATTACAATCCACGTCCATCCGCTTGGAAATGGCCTTCGTCTCGGCCTATGACCGGCCCCGGCGGACAGTACAGACCCCATAGAAGCCCCCGAAGCTCCCCTTTTTCGGGCCCCGCCCAGTTCTCGGAGTCTGTCCACCCCCTCTACTCCGCCCTCAAGAGGATTTCAAAGATGGAGGCGGCGGCTCCCTAAACCACTTTTCGTGTTCATCCGCCTCCATCCGAGATCGAAACGGGACCTCGCCGCCCCGGACGGTCCTGGCAGAAAGAGGGGATCCTTGCAGACCAGCGGCGGGCAGTATTGGCGACGGTGTCTGGGATCGGGGGCCATCCTGGGGTTTGAAGAGCCAGTCCCCTTGCGCTTGCCTGCCTCAGCTGAGGCCGCCGCCATTTTCTCGCTGTCCGCCTCCTGCGGAGCGCGCCAAGCTGCTGGGAGTTCTCCGAGGAGCAGCGGAGGAGATTGCTTTCGTGCCAGCCCGGCGGGGTGGGTTGTCGCCTGGAGGGCCGAGGGCAGCGGCCCCCGCCCTCCCCTCACTTCCCGGGTTATGCTGGACCGGGAGGTAAGGGGAACCGAGGCCACCCGGACTTCCCGCGGTTGAGGGCAGCGCCGGTTCCCCGTGATCAAGATGCTGCAAAACGTGACTCCCCACAACAAGTACGTCCTTGCGAGCCGCGTGTGGGAAGGGGGCGTTGGGGGGCTGCGGCGCACGGGTGTGAGGTGTCGGGTTCGGAAGGAGTGCGGAACCGACTCCGGCGCGCTGCTGTTTTCGTGGCGCAACTGTTGGTTGTCGCGGCTCGCGGAAGGGTGAGCGGCGGTTTGGGGACCGTGGTAGCGGCCCCAGATCCTGCGTATGGAGGGAGCCCAGGTAGTCAATCTGCACGTTACTTTCTTGCTGTGGTCAGATCTTAGCTGAGTCGGGCAGAGCGAGGTGGCGGCGGAATATGTTACGGGGGAGGACTTGGACTGGGCAGCGGGTCCTGAGGGTAGTAGGTCTCCTGTCTTAAGCGACCGTTTGTCGGCCTTCTGGGGCGGGGGTTCGTGTTCACATCTTGTGCTTTACAGGGTTGCCATGGTGATAGAGCTTCGGGGACAGGAAACGGGGATTCCCTGAGTAGGGTACAAGGACCACTCTTATTATGGGTTCCTAATGTCTGGGACAGGTCTTTAAATTCTTGATTTTCGGTGAGTGGTTTGGTTTGGTTTTGAGGAGGTGTGTTGTGTTGCTGAAGATTGGATTTCTTCTCGTGTGTGTGTGTGTGTGTGTGTTGCCATTGAGTTTCCTTCGGGGTGGAGAGGTGGAGCTAAGCACTCTTTAGTCCTGCTCTGGGGATGTAAACAATGAGATCTTGGGCCTTGGGTAACACCTGGTCTTGAGGAGCCCCAGAGATAATGTAAACTTGATACACTGTTGGCCTTTGATCTCTAGAGTTGATGCTACAGTGGAACCAGTTAATGGCATCGCAGTTTGGGGCAGAGATTGGGTAGGGGGAGGTCTGTATCACTTTTATGGGGGAATTTTCTGACCTTGACTGTTTGGACAGCTTTATTTTTTGAGTCCCTTCGAGGGAGGAGACTGAATTTTCGAATAGTTAATTCCTGGAGGCTGGTAGCTTGAGGTATTCCAGGCTGTGAGGTCTGACAAATACTCCCTTGTCTGGTTCCTTTTTATTTTTTGGTATGGATCCGTTAGATTGCTTGCCCGTTGTTTGGAGTTAACTATTGCGAGCTTTGTGGAGAATGCTAATTTCCTTTTGCCCAGGTGGATTCTTAGGTGTCTGTCTCATCAGCGATTTATGATATTTTTCCATTTTGTTTCTTTTCATCCGTTCCACTCAGGCTCAACCACCATGGCAACCACCAAGCCCCTAGTGAGGAGGAAGCTTGGGGTTTGAGTTTCTTGGCTCCACCCATTTTGCTTAAGTTCTGTCCCTGTAAGGCTGTGATTCTTAAATGGCTGGGCCCTATGAAAAGCTACTTGGGCTGCTTTTTCACTTTAAAACACGTGAAGAAGCCTATCAGATTTTAAGAACTCAGAAGATAGGGTTTATGTGGGTATAGAAAAGGTAATAAGAGGTCAAGAACAAAAGCTCCACAAATTGTTGGGATGCTGGATTCGTTTTCATAATCTTTACCACTGTTTTCACTTGATTCCAAGCCTAGATGTGCTGAGGGTTCATAGTGCAAATCTGAATTGTGGAATTCTACTAAATTCCACTAGATTACCACATCTGATTTTGTTTACTATCTTCACAGGCTCCCTGGGGAGGGGAATGCAGGGTTACTGGGCCTGGGCCCAGAAGCAGCAGCGCCTGGGAAAAGGATTCGAAAGCCCTCACTATTGTATGAGGGATTTGAGAGCCCCACAATGGCTTCAGTGCCGGCTTTGCAACTAACCCCTGCCAACCCACCACCTCCCGAGGTGTCCAATCCCAAAAAGCCAGGACGGGTTACCAACCAGTTGCAATATCTGCACAAGGTGGTGATGAAGGCTCTATGGAAACATCAGTTTGCATGGCCCTTCCGGCAGCCTGTGGATGCCGTCAAACTGGGTCTGCCGGTGAGTAGAGAGGTTGGAGTGGGGAGGTGTGTAAATGAAAGAGAATGTGTGTGCATGGAGGTGGGCTGCCTAGTGTAGGTAGGTGCTGCGGCCCCTAGGGAGTTCCCATTTCTACCCTGTAGGGCAGATAGCCACCAGAATTCTAGATTTTTGGTCCTTTGTGATTGATCCAACCGCTTGTTATCTAGGATCTTTCATTGTGCCCTCTATGTGTCCTTAACTTTTGTGCCCTGGCTCCATTTTACAGATTCCCACCCCAGGTTGGGAGAGGACCACGGTGGCCAAAATTCTTAGCTTCTTCCTTTCCCTCATGCAGCCCATGGATAGCCAGCCCCAGAGGTAATGTCACAGGATGGGAAACTTCCAGAGTGGGTGGGAGATGGGTGGTTAGAGCAAGGCGATAGGGGTCTTCTTATGGGTGATCAGAGTCCTGTTTAATTCCTGTCCCATAGTTTTGATTGGGGCCGCAGTTGAGAAGACTATGTACTTCTCTGACAGACTTGGGGGAGGGAGTGTGTGTGTGTGTGTGTGTGTGTGTGTGTAGGGGTTGGTAGTTTGCCTGAGAACAGGCATTTTTGTTTCTGTGGTCTGACCTACTACTTCTTTCTTTAGGATTATCACAAAATTATAAAGCAGCCTATGGATATGGGTACTATCAAGAGGAGACTTGAAAACAACTACTATGGGCTGCCTCAGAGTGTATGCAGGATTTCAACACCATGTTCACCAACTGCTACATCTACAATAAGGTGAGTTTTTGTGTTATTAGTTGGGGAAAGAGAGTACATTTCTTATCACTACTTTATCATTATAAAGTTTAAATCTTTTATTGAAGGTGTTCTTAGCAGTTTGATATCTAGAAAGTCTGTTTGCAAAGGTGCCACTGAAAACAGTGATGTGGCTTCAGAGATCCAGGATTAAGAGATGTTTAAATACAACACTTCTCTCACTTTTTATCTTTGTTGCATTTTGAGGGGCAAAGTTGGAAAAGATAAAAGGGAAATGAGTGGCCCAGTATAGGTAATTTTTAGTACTTTGATGGAGTTGTGTAAGGGAATAGTGATGGTGCCTGGTGCTAGGTATTTCCCAGAGAAAATGGTTTTACCTTTCTCCCTAGCATTTGAACTTTTTTTTGTGTTTCCTGTAGCCCACTGATGATATTGTCCTGATGGCACAAACGCTGGAAAAGATCTTTCTGCAGAAAGTGGCATCAATGCCACAAGAAGAACAAGAACTTGTGGTTACTATCCCTAAGAACAGCCACAAGAAAGGGGCCAAATTGGCAGGTAGGAAGAGAAGAAGTTGTGCTAATGGAGACCAAGAGATGGGAGTGGTAATCAAACTAGACTCTTTGTCTCCCCTGCAGCGCTCCAGGGCAGCATCACCAGTGCCCATCAGGTGCCCGCTGTCTCTTCTGTGTCTCACACTGCCCTGTATACTCCACCGCCTGAGATACCTACCACTGTCCTCAACATTCCCCACCCGTCGGTCATCTCTTCTCCCCTTCTCAAGTCCTTGCACTCCGCTGGACCCCCACTCCTTGCTGTCTCTGCAGCTCCCCCAGCACAGCCTCTTGCCAAGGTATACATCTGTGGATGTATTTGGGGTAATAAGGAGGGGGGTTGTAAATAGGGTGGATCCAGAGTAAAAGGCACCTGTCTTTTCTCCACAGAAAAAAGGGGTAAAGCGGAAAGCAGATACTACCACCCTACACCTACAGCTATCCTGGCTCCTGGGTCCCCAGCTAGCCCTCCAGGGGGTCTGGAGCCTAAGGCAGCCCGGCTCCCCCCTGTGCGTAGAGAAAGTGGCCGCCCTATCAAGCCCCCACGCAAAGACTTGCCTGACTCTCAGCAACAACACCAGAGCTCCAAGAAAGGAAAGCTGTCGGAACAGTTAAAACATTGCAATGGCATTTTGAAGGAGTTACTGTCTAAGAAGCATGCTGCCTATGCCTGGCCTTTCTATAAACCAGTGGATGCTTCTGCTCTTGGCCTGCATGACTACCATGACATCATTAAGCACCCCATGGACCTCAGCACTGTCAAGGTACCCACTGCATGGGGCAGATGGGATACTCAGGCAGTGATTGGAACCTAAGGATCAATAAAACAGTCACTTTTTATGGGCATGCAGCTATCTTGGCGTTTTACTTTTACAAAGTAGTGAGGCAAAAGGTCACGTACTTTATTGAGTCCATATTTTCTGGAATTGGAAACTGGTGGGTTTTATGTTCAGAGCATCACTGCTTCTACTCAAGTCCGGTCTATTGGACACGTTGGGTTAGGGTAGGGGAGTAAAAGGGTAACCCAATAGTTGGAGGCCACACAAACACCCACCTTTCACTTAGAAATGATTTTTTTTTCCTAGACATAGACATTTGTTCAACCCACCCAAATTCCTTTGACTTCAAACTTGAGCCCCAGGGTATAGGTCCTTCCGGTCACACACACATCCCACCCCCCACTGTGCTGTCTAGAGGGCTGTTCTTGGCAGTGTCTGGGCCTGGCAGGGAAAGGTGAGTCTCCCTGCCTGTGCAGCTTCTGATGCTGCCTCCTTCTGCAGCGGAAGATGGAGAATCGTGATTATCGGGATGCACAGGAGTTTGCTGCTGACGTGCGGCTTATGTTCTCCAACTGCTATAAATATAATCCTCCAGACCATGATGTTGTGGCCATGGCGCGAAAGTTACAGGTGAGTGTCAAGGTCGGAGCTTGAAGAATAAATGAAGTGGGGGGAGGAATTTTGCCATCTGTGCTGCATAGCCTGAACATGAGGCTCTCCCAGTCTATGCAGTTGTGCGTTGGAGCTGCCAAATGGCTGGATATGATCAGGGCATATTTACTAGCCTGGTTTTGAGTCTGCTCTCTCTTTCTAGGATGTATTTGAGTTCCGTTATGCCAAAATGCCAGATGAACCACTGGAACCAGGGCCTTTACCAGTCTCTACTGCCTTGCCCCCTGGCTTGGCCAAGTCATCCTCAGAGTCCTCCAGCGAGGAAAGTAGCAGTGAGAGTTCTTCTGAGGAAGAAGAGGAGGAAGAGGAGGAGGAGGAGGAGGAAGAAGAGAGTGAGAGCTCTGACTCCGAGGAAGAAAGGGCTCATCGCTTGGCTGAACTACAGGAGCAGGTATTTTGTTACTGTTGAGTTTACTGCATGAGGTTCATGTAGTATTTGGCTTAATTTTTTTTCAGGGTTTTACCTATATACATATATTTTCAGTTTGTTTTTCTTTCCTCTCAAGCTTAGAGCAGTACACGAACAATTGGCTGCCTTGTCCCAAGGCCCAATATCCAAGCCCAAGCGAAAGAGAGAGAAAAAAGAGAAAAAGAAGAAACGGAAGGCAGAGAAGCATCGAGGCCGAGCTGGGGCTGATGAAGATGACAAAGGGCCTCGGGCAGCCCGCCCATCTCAGCCCAAGAAGTCCAAGAAGGCCAGTGGCAGTGGGAGCAGTGGTGCTGCCACGCTGGGCCCTCCTGGCTTTGGCCCTTCTGGAGGAGGGGGCACCAAGTGAGTTCCAGCAGGGAAGGAAGCAGAGATTTCTCCCGTTGCTTTCAGTTTTCTCTAAATGAGGGGCCAGTGATTGGGTTTTTTTTTTTTCCCCTCTGGCAAGTGTCCAAATGATGAAGTAGACCTTGAAGAACACAGGGTCTTTTGAAGCTGCTTAACTCTTGACAGTGTAATCTGCATACCTGTTCTCTTAAGTCAGAGTCTGTACTTTTTTGTATTTTTTTTTTTTTTTTTTTTTTTTGTAGTTGGGAATGGGTTAGTGCTTTAGGTACAAAAAAAACAATAGAGCTGTGCTGACATACTTGTATTTATTTTTCAAAGCCCAACCGACATTAAAATATTTGCTGTGTAAAGAAGCTCTGCACCCCTGATACACAAGTGCCCTGTAGCCCATCTCTGATTCACTCACTCGCCTTAATGGGAGCAGTTCTTCATGTGTGAAATCCAGATCACTGGATTGAACAGTGAGAATGTGTTGAGGTAATGTGTTCCCCCAAGTGATAATTCTCTTCTGCTCAGGCTCCCCAAAAAGGCCACAAAGACAGCCCCGCCTGCCCTGCCTGCTGGCTACGACTCAGAGGAGGAGGAAGAAAGCAGGCCCATGAGTTACGATGAGAAGCGGCAGTTGAGCCTGGACATTAACAAGCTGCCTGGGGAGAAACTGGGTCGTGTTGTGCACATAATCCAAGCCAGGGAGCCCTCTTTACGTGATTCAAACCCAGAAGAAATTGAGATTGATTTTGAAACACTCAAGCCGTCCACACTTAGAGAGCTTGAACGTTACGTTCTTTCCTGCCTGCGAAAAAAACCTCGGAAGCCGTATAGTGAGTATGAAATGAGATCCCCAAGTTAACCTAGCAAATTCTTGTGCGGTTCTGGGGTGAGGGATATGCTTGATGCACTTGGAATCATTAGTTTCTGGGATGATGGGTTGCATTAGTTGCCTCCTTAAGTTCAAGAAAGACATTTGGCAACAACATGGGACAGGGAAACCGGAGTGCTCCTGGCTATGTTAGTCCTGGTTTGTTTCTTTTCTAGCTGTTAAAAAACCTGTGGGAAAGACAAAGGAGGAACTGGCTTTGGAGAAGAAGCGGGAACTAGAAAAGCGGTTACAAGATGTTAGTGGCCAGCTCAATTCTACCAAAAAGCCCCCCAAGAAAGGTGAGTGTCCCATAAGCCACTGTAAGTTCATTACATCCTGTGCTCTGAGTTCTTCAAAAGTGGAATGTAGGCTTACACACTTTAAACTTCCCCTCTGTTCTTCAGCGAGTGAGAAAACAGAGACATCCACAGCACAGCAGGTAGCGGTGTCCCGCCTCAGCGCTTCCAGCTCCAGCTCGGATTCCAGCTCCTCCTCTTCATCTTCCTCCTCTTCAGACACCAGTGATTCAGACTCAGGCTAAAGGGCCAGGCCAGGTGGGGCAGGAGGCTCCGCAGGACCGGACCCCTAGACCGCCCTGCCCCGCCCGCTCCCTCCCTGTGCTGTGACACTTCTCATCTCACCCCCTCCCCCCTCTGTGAGAGAGCTGGCTCTGCAGGGGGGAGGGATGCAGGGACAAGACTAAAGGAGGGACGGAAAAATGGACAAAAGAGGACTGAGCTCCCAGCCCCGTGAAGAGTGCCCCCTTAGGCATAAAGCCCCCATTCAAAATGGCTGGGGCAAGCAGGGGTATCGGGTGGGAATGGGCAGAGGCCTTAATACAGGCTTATCTGAGGCCACAGCTGCCCTGTTCACTTAGAAGGGCCCTGTTTTGAGATTGTTTGTTCTAATTTATTTTAAGCTAGGTAAGGCTGAAGAGGGGTGGGGCCATGGTCCCTCAGCTTCCATGGGGAGGGAGGAAGGGGGAGCTCTTTTTTTACGTTGACTTTTTTTTTCTACTCAGTTTTCCCTTTTCCTTCTGCTCCATTTGGGGCCCCTGGGGGTTTTAGTCATCTCCCCAATTGGTCCCCTGGATTGTCTTTTCTTTTGTCTGTTGATTCTAACTTGTAAATAAAGAAATATTATTCATGTTCTGAGTTCATTACCTTAATGACCGTTGTTTTTGTAGTTGCTTCAAAACAAATGGAATACACTTGAGAATTTTGAGGAATGTATTGGGGGGCGGGCAGGAAGAAGGATCATCCTGTTAAATAAATCAGTAGGCAGTTGCTGTGATTAAAAAGTGCACCTGCCCTTTGTAAATAGTGAATCCTCCAGAATAACTTAAGGTTCACGATCTGCTCTGATTTAGATGAAGCCAATACTTGGCTCATTTGGCCAAGGTTTCAAACTCAGGACTTTGAATAGGCTCAGATTTTTCGCTGGTCCTGGATGTGTAGATTGTCCCCTGAACACTTGAAGTTACCAATTAGATGTGAAAGGGATGAGAGTAGCTAGCAATGGCTACTTTTTTGCATTGGGCATCTGCCTTAAGAGGCAGATACGCCTATTTTTATAATTTGCAGGTTTGGCTTCAAATTGCATGTTTGCAGAGCTTTGCAAAGTTGGCTAATACAAATGCCAATTTACAGGATTCCAGCAGTCTACCAAAAGGAAATCACAAAAACTGCACAAGTCTAGCCCTTTCTCTTGCTAAAGACAGAAGGGTTCTATAGTTAAGAACGATTTGGGTTCCAAAATTTGGGGCCTTAGACCATAAAAAGCAAGAGCCTTCAGTATAACACGTATGCTAGAAAATCTTTAGTTTTTTAAGTGAAGGCTGGCTTACTCTGTTGCCAGAAATGGAAATGGTAGTGGTGATTTTGGAAATCGTATGAGGTTGGGTTCTAACAAATTCTCAACTCTTGAATCTTTGGTCTCTAGAGCCACTGAAAGCTAGTAACTTGAAATTATATCTGAAAATTGTTTGGGCCACACCCTGTGGTTTGTGTAATGTTAATTCCCTGGCCAAGGATTGAACCCATGCTGGCAGTGAAAGTACTGAGTCCTAACTGCTGGACCCCCAGGGAACTACCTAAAGTCTTAAATTGAGGCCTGGGCAACTGCTCAAAGAGAACAGGCAGGGTTGAGATGGCTTGTTATAATTGTGCAAGGGCCTTAGCTTTTTAAATGAGATCCTGGGGGGCCTTTGAGCCAACTTGTGAGGTTCAGTGAGTGAACTCCAACTGCACTTAAATTCTTGTCCTGAAAGTTCAGAAGTACTTAGTTGGAATGGGATAGAATTTAAATCTAGAAGAATAAATGATTTCAATTAGATGTGTGTGTTTACCTAGCACTATGTCACATTTAAAAGGGAATGGAAGGTTTGAGTTAATTTGGAAAGGAGACCAGTTAGAATCTTAACTCTGTGGCTGTATCCCCTTCAGGTACTTTTAGATGGTGGTTTGGGAATATAAAGATTTAAACTCAGGTAAGTGACTACCTGTTCAGTTGCTAAGTTGTGTCTGACTTTCTGACCCAGTGGACTACAGCATGCGAGGCTTCCCTGCTCTTCATCTGGAGTTTGCTGCAACTCGTCCCTTGAGGACATCCAACAATCCCATCCTCTGCCACCCCCTTCTGCCCTCAATCTTTCCCAGTATCAGGATCTTTACCAGTGAGTCAGCTCTTTGCCTCAGGTGGCCAAAGTACTGGAGTTTCAGCATCAGTCCTTCCAGTGAATATTCAGGATTGATTTCTTCTCAGTCCAAGGGACTCGGTCTTCAACACCAGTTCAAAAGCATCAATTCTTTGATACTCAACCCTCTTTACAGTCCAACTCTCAGAGCTGTACATTACTGTTGGAGAAACCATAGCTTTGACTATACAGATTTGGTAGCAAAGTGATGTCTCTGCCTTTAATAGGCTATCTTAGGTTGGTCATAGCTTTTCTTCCAAGGAGCAAGCATCTTGTTAACTTTCATGGCTGTAGTCACTGCGGTGATTTTGGAGCCCAAGAAAATCTGCCACTGTTTCTTTTTTTTCCTATTTGCCATGGCTTCCCTGCTGCTGCTGCTGCTGCTAAGTCGCTTCAGTCGTGTCCGACTCTGTGCGACCCCATAGACGGCAGCCCACCAGGCTCCCCCGTCCCTGGGATTCTCCAGGCAAGAACACTGGAGTGGGTTGCCATTTACTTCTCCAATGCATGAAAGTGAAAAGTGAAAGTGAAGTCACTCAGTCCTGTCTGACTCTTAGCGACCCCATGGACTGCAGCCAACCGGGCTCCTCAGTCCATGGGATTTTCCAGGCAAGGGTACTGGGGTGGGGTGCCATAGCCTTCTCCGGGTGGCACAGATAGTAAAAAATCTGCCTGCAATGCAGGAGACCCAGGATTGATCCCTAGAGAGGATTCCTAGGAAGATCCCCTAGAGAAGGAGATGGGAACCCACTCCAGAATTTGGAAAATCCAATGGGCATAGGAGCCTGGTGGGCTACAGTCCATGGGATCACAGAGTCAAACACAACTGAGTGACTAACATTTGGACTGAATGCCATGCTCTTAAGTTTTTTGAATGTTGAGTTTTAAGCTTTTTCACTTCCCTCTTTCACCTTCATCAAGAAGCTCTGTAGTTCCTCTTCACTTTCTGCCATTAGAATGGTGGCATCTGCATACCTGATATTTCTCCTGGCAATCATGATTCCAGCCTGTGCTTCATCCAGCTGGGCATTTTGTGTGATGTACTCTGCATAGAAGTTAAGTGAGCAGGGTGACAATAAACAGCCTTGAGGTATTCCTTTCCCAATTTTGAACCAGTCAGTTGTTCCATGTCTTGCTCTAACTTGCCTCTTGACCTACATACAGGTTTCTCTGGAGGCAGGTAAGGTGGTCTGGTATTCCCATCCCTTTAAGAATTTTCCAGTTTCCATGGTTGTGATCCACACAGTCAAAGGCTTTAGCGTAGTCATTGAAGCAGAGGTAGGTTTTTTTCCTGGACATCTCTTGTTTTTCCTATGATCCAACAGATGTTGGCAATTTAATACCTGGTAAGAGAAAGCAGCCTGGCTTATCCCCTTAACTGCAAAACAGGCTGAGACTGGGCGAGAGTGTCTCTGGACCCGGTTTACACCTGGAATGTGAAGTCAAGTGGGCCTTACAAAGCATCACTATGAACAAAGTTAGTGGAG
>SJYC01013760.1:0-36172 GCA_006408675.1 Madoqua kirkii | reverse complement strand
CTCCGGGAGTTGCTGATGAATAGGGAGGCCTGGCATGCTGCGATTCATGGGGTCGCAAAGAGTCAGACACGACTGAGCAAGTGAACTGAACTGAACTGAAGAGAAAGCAGCCTGGCATATCCCCTTAAGTGCATACAGGCTGAGGCTGGGCGAGATGCCTCTGGACCTGGTTTACACCTCCTACCTTGCCGCCTTGAGTAGGCAGCTTACCAGTGTTTGTGGATTTCCCGAGCATAAGTCTGTTGGTAGAGTCCTTGTCTTGGTCCCTGACTTTTGAGGTTGCCATATGGCCCTTCGGCTTACTTTTTCCCTTAATCAAATTTACTGGTCCAAACCTTAGCTCTAACCCCCATCCCGTCTGCTTGAGGCATCGTAATGGTTTCAGGAGTCTGATCCCCATCTCAATTAAAATTACTCCTTCCAGAGTAACAAGCCACTTCCCCAGTGGCTCAGACAGTAAAGCAGCTGCCTGCAATGTGGGAGACCCAGGTTCACTCCCTGGGTCCGGAAGATCTCCTGGAGAAGGAAATGGCAACCCACTACAGTATCCTTGCCTGGAAAATCCCATGGACGGAGGAGCCCTAGGCTACAGTCCACGGGGTCCCAAAGAGTTGGACACAACTGAGCGACTTCACTTTCACTTTAAAGTAACAAGCACAGTCTCCAGCTCAACTGGGGGAAAAACAGCTGTGGGGTCCGACTGTGGCAGTACTTCCTCCCGTGCTCTTAATTTCCAGCTCCTGCTGTAGGCATCAGTTCCACTGATTCTGCTTTTAGTTTTCCCTGTCTCGTGCCATTTACTCATCTTTAATGCTTCCATTTATTTAATCACCACATTTTATTGAGTTCCTTTGACTGTCTTTATTTTTCAACAAACAGCATTACAGCAATACACCCAGATGTTGCCTGTTAAGTCAGGAGGTGTGAGTAAAGATGCAAGGCCCTTACCCTTGTCTCTGAAGCTTTATCAGTGCAGTTAACTTTCGTGGTGCAGTTATTGAACTGATCTGCTTCAAGATGAAGGTGTGACTTGTTCTTCCAGATGATTCCTTCTAATTGAATCCCAGTGTGTACACCAATCCAAGCCCTGCCTGCCTTGCTTGCTCTTACATTCTCTCAGGACTATCCTGACTAAAAAGCCTCACTTCCCTGAGGGGCTCCTAGGATAAGCACCAAAGCTGGTTGGAGTTACTCACTGAGGCTTGCCAAGAATAAGGTGGGGGAGGACCCCCTGAGCAATGAGAAAGGGACTCAGAGAGCTGGGAAGGCTGAGCACTGAAGAACTGATGCTCTCTAATTGTTCTGGAGAAGATTCTTGGGGCTTCCCTGGTGGCTTAGATGGTAGAGAATCTGCCTGCAGTGCAGGAGACCTGAGTTCAATCCCTGGGTCAGGAAGATCCTCTGGAGGAGGGAATGGCAACCCACTCCAGTATTCTTGCCTGGAGAATTCCATGGACTGAGGAGCCTGGTGGACGACAGTCCACGGAGTTACAAAGAGTCGGACATGACTGAAGTGACAGCACAGAAGACTGTTTCGAGAGTCCCTTGGACAGCAAAGAGATCAAACGAGTCAGTTCTAAAGGAAATCACCCTGAATATTCACTGGAAAAACTGAAGTTTGAAGCTCCAATACTCTGACCACCTGATGCTGAGAAAGATTGAGGGCAGAAGGAGAAGGGGGCGACGGAGAATGAAATAGTGGGATGGCATCACCAACTCAATGGACATGAGTCTGAGAAAACATAAGGAGATGGTGAAGGGCAGGGCAGCCTGGCATGCTGCAGTCCATGGGGTGGCACAGAGAGACACACAGCTAAGGGGCTGACAAACCGCAACAGAGAGCTGGGAGAGGGGCCGGAAGGGATGGGCCAAGCTGACCTGATGATGCAGTGGCCGCCGTCCTCGCCTCTTCCCCTTTCACCCAGATGTTGCCTGTTAAGTCAGGAGGTGTGAGTAAAGATGCAAGGCCCTTACCCTTGTCTCTGAAGCTTTATCAGTGCAGTTAACTTTCGTGGTGCAGTTATTGAACTGATCTGCTTCAAGATGAAGGTGTGACTTGTTCTTCCAGATGATTCCTTCTAATTGAATCCCAGTGTGTACACCAATCCAAGCCCTGCCTGCCTTGCTTGCTCTTACATTCTCTCAGGACTATCCTGACTAAAAAGCCTCACTTCCCTGAGGGGCTCCTAGGATAAGCACCAAAGCTGGTTGGAGTTACTCACTGAGACTTGCCAAGAATAAGGTGGGGGAGGACCCCCTGAGCAATGAGAAAGGGACTCAGAGAGCTGGGAAGGCTGAGCACTGAAGAACTGATGCTCTCTAATTGTTCTGGAGAAGATTCTTGGGGCTTCCCTGGTGGCTTAGATGGTAGAGAATCTGCCTGCAGTGCAGGAGACCTGAGTTCAATCCCTGGGTCAGGAAGATCCTCTGGAGGAGGGAATGGCAACCCACTCCAGTATTCTTGCCTGGAGAATTCCATGGACTGAGGAGCCTGGTGGACGACAGTCCACGGAGTTACAAAGAGTCGGACATGACTGAAGTGACAGCACAGAAGACTGTTTCGAGAGTCCCTTGGACAGCAAAGAGATCAAACGAGTCAGTTCTAAAGGAAATCACCCTGAATATTCACTGGAAAAACTGAAGTTTGAAGCTCCAATACTCTGACCACCTGATGCTGAGAAAGATTGAGGGCAGAAGGAGAAGGGGGCGACGGAGAATGAAATAGTGGGATGGCATCACCAACTCAATGGACATGAGTCTGAGAAAACATAAGGAGATGGTGAAGGGCAGGGCAGCCTGGCATGCTGCAGTCCATGGGGTGGCACAGAGAGACACACAGCTAAGGGGCTGACAAACCGCAACAGAGAGCTGGGAGAGGGGCCGGAAGGGATGGGCCAAGCTGACCTGATGATGCAGTGGCCGCCGTCCTCGCCTCTTCCCCTTCCCTGGATCATCGCCCCAGTGCCATCTCGGCAGAATCCCACAAGCAAGACAGCAGGTCTTTCTGTCCCCATACTTCATATGCCGGGAATAGGGACGGGGTGATATTAGGCAACCAGTCCCAGTTTTTAATAAAAATTGTAAATGGTAGCAGCACCATAGGCAAAGATCTGCAAAGAATGTAGAAGAGAGGGTTCTGATCTGAAAGACTTCTGAGAACTGTTCAGACAGATTTGGAAACCGTTCAGGGAGGATGGGAGTGAGTGGCGCCAGCGGAGGAAACAGTGGTGGGAGTTTCCTGGGGTCCAGAGGTTAGGACTCCACGCTTTCCCTGAAGACCCGCAAGCCAAGCAGCCAAAAGAAAAGCAAGAAAAGAAACTGCGATGAGAACTGCCTGCAACAGGCCCTGCTGAGGCAGCAGGAAAGGATGTGGGCTTCCAGATAAGGTCAGAAAGTCGGGCAGAGCTGGACCAAAGGCTGCCGTCAAAGTTTGAATGTTTCTCCTGAAGGTTTTCATAACAACTCTCATTTATTAAGCAATTACGGTGTACCAAGCATTGTGCTGGAAGCAAACTGTAAGCTCATTCGACCCTCATTCTAGTCCTGTGAGGCAAGCCTTACTTACCTCAACACAGCCAGTGAGTTGGAGCTGGGATTTGAAGCCAGCCCAACTGAGTGACTAACAGTTTTCACTTTCACAACCTGGCTAGGAACCGCTACACTGGAATCCCAATGCCACGGGTCGGTGGGGAGCTGGGAGACGCACCTCCTCGGAAGAAATTGCAGTGAGGAGAGTCACGTTGGGTTAGCAGGGCAGTGAGAATGGAGGCAGGGCGACATTTAGAAAGCCGTGGCAGTGTGGGCCCCCCGCCCAAGGACAGCGGTTTGGAGGAGAAATGAACATGAAGAGGCACAGATGGCTTAGAAAACTACGCAAGAGACAAAATGGATGGGACTATTTTCTGAAGATTTTTATTTGACCTCCACATGCCAAAGGAAGAGTGTGTGTACCCGAACCCCTCAGAGCTCTCCAGCAGTGGAAGCCTGGTGGCTCCTTACTGAAGGAAGGCCTCCAGCTGACTGTCAGGTTTGAACACAAGTCCGGGAGGCTCGCCTAAGGAGCAGTGATGTTGTTCTGCAGTCGTGTCTGACTCTGTGACCCCGTGGACGCCAGACTTACCTGTCCTTCACTGTCTCCCGGAGTTTGCTCAGACCCATGTCCATTGAGTCAGTGATGCCATCCAACCATCTCATCCTCTGTCGTCCCCTTCTCCTCCCGCCTTCAATCTTTCCCATCAGGGTCTTTTCCAGTGAGTCAGCTCATTCCGTCAGGTGGCCAAAGTTTTGGAGCTTCAGCTTCAGCATCAGTCCTTCCAATGACTATTTAGGCTTCCCTGGTGGCTCAGATGGAAGAGAATCCACCTGCCGTGCAGGAGACCAGAATTCAATCCCTGGGTTGGGAAGATCCCATTCCAGTAGCCATGGCTACCCTCTCCAAGAGAATGGCTATCCACTCCAGCATTCTTGCCTAGAGAATTCCATGGACAGAAGAGCCCGGTGGGCTGCAGCCCATGGGGCCACAAAGAGCTGGACATGGCTGAGCGACTAACAATTCTGGAAAGGATGCTTCAGTTCAGTTCAATTCAGTCGCTCAGTCGTGAATTGCAGCACGCCAGACCTCCCTGTCCATCACCAACTCCCAGAGTTCATTCAAACTCATGTCCATCAAGTCGGTGATGCCATGCAGCCATCTCATCCTCTGTCATCCCCTTCTCCTGCCACCCCCAATCCCTCCCAGCATCAGAGTCTTTTCCAGTGAGTCAACTCTTCACATGAGGTGGCCAAAGTACTGGAGTTTCAGCTTTAGCATCATTCCTTCCAAAGAACACCCAGGACTGATCTCCTTTAGAATGGACTGGTTGTATCTCCTTGCAGTACAAGAGTCTTCTCCAACACCACAGTTCAAAAGCATCAATTATTCGGCGCTCAGCTTTCTTCATAGTCCAACTCTCACATCTGTACATGACCACAGGAAAAACCATAGCTTTGACTAGACAGACCTTTGTTGGCAAAGCAATGTCTCTGCTTTTGAATATACCATCTAGGTTGGTCATAACTGTCCTTCCAAGGAGTAAGCGTCTTTTAATTTCATGGCTGCAATCACCATCTGCAGTGATTTGGGAGCCCTCAAAAATAAAGTCTGACACTGTTTCTCAACACGCGTTAATCTCCACGGAGGGTCTTTGGCGCCACCTGGTGAGCGTGTTGCCCATGACGTCCTCCTGAACCTCCATGCTAAGTACTTTTGTGTTCACCCTTCCAGCTTCTGGTTTTCTTTCCTGCTCACCTCCTCTACTTCAGCTCTTGTTGAAACATGAGCCTTCACTTTTCTGACCCAGAGACCCTTGTCTCTCTTTACAAGCTCTCAGCCTCCCTGGTTCTTTGGCACCCCAGGTTCTCAGCACTCATCCTCTGTAGTCAGCCCTTCTTGGTCGTTTTCTCGAGTCCCTGCTTCAGCTTCCACATGTTGTCCATCCTGTTACCTCCCTTTCCCTCTTCTCCTTATTGGCGCAGTATTTCTAAGCAATCTTCTCCATTCCTCTGGAGGCAACTCCCACTCAAAGTCTATCTCTGTCTAGACCTTGTTCCAGAGTTCCAAGTCTGTTTTTCAACAGCCTCATAGCAATGTCCCATAGGCTCCTGGCACTTCAACACGCTTAATCTCCACGGAGGGTCTTTGGCGCCACCTGGTGAGCGTGTTGCCCATGACGTCCTCCTGAACCTCCATGCTAAGTACTTTTGTGTTCACCCTTCCAGCTTCTGGTTTTCTTTCCTGCTCACCTCCTCTACTTCAGCTCTTGTTGAAACATGAGCCTTCACTTTTCTGACCCAGAGACCCTTGTCTCTCTTTACAAGCTCTCAGCCTCCCTGGTTCTTTGGCACCCCAGGTTCTCAGCACTCATCCTCTGTAGTCAGCCCTTCTTGGTCGTTTTCTCGAGTCCCTGCTTCAGCTTCCACATGTTGTCCATCCTGTTACCTCCCTTTCCCTCTTCTCCTTATTGGCGCAGTATTTCTAAGCAATCTTCTCCATTCCTCTGGAGGCAACTCCCACTCAAAGTCTATCTCTGTCTAGACCTTGTTCCAGAGTTCCAAGTCTGTTTTTCAACAGCCTCATAGCAATGTCCCATAGGCTCCTGGCACTCTACACACATCCAGAAAAGATCCTGTCTTTTCCCCAAACATGCCTCTGTGAGTTACCCGTTTATGTAACACGCACTTTGTACAGAAGCCCTTTGTTAATGTGCCAGACACGTAAAATCCCTTTAAAATGAAGTCCTAAGGGGAGGGGGGAAGGGATAGATTCAGAGTTTGGGATTGACAGGTACACACATGTTATATTTAAAATAGGTAACTGGCCTTCCCTGGTGGTCCAGTGCTTAAGAATCTGTTTTGCAACACAGGGGACATCTCTTCAATCCCTGGTCCAGAAACATCCCGCATGCCGAGGGGCAACCAGGCCCATGCCCCACACCGCTGAGCCTGTGCTCCCCAACAAGACAAACCTCCGCAATGAGAAGCCTGCGCACAGTCCCTAGGGTAGCCGCCAATCACGGCAACGAAAGCCCGTGTGCAGCAACAAAGACCCAGCACAGCCAAAAATAAAATAAATATTTAAAAACAAATAAAATAGATAGCCAGAGATAACCAACAAGGACCTACCATAGAGCATGGGGAACTGTCAATATTCTGTTAATAACCTAAAGTGGGAAAATAATTTGAAGAGTAGATACATGTAATAAGCGAATCCCTTTGCTGTACACATCCTGAAAATAACACAATACTGTAAATCAACTATATACGTCAATAAAAAAAATTTAAAAATACAAATGAAATCCTCAACTTTACTCATGTAAAGACCCATATGGGAAAACAGTCTAGATGAGTAACTGATCGACTCTGCTGTACAGCAGGAACTAACACAACATGTACATCAACTATACAGTCAGTCTTAAAAAAATACATAAATAAAATGAAGTCCTCATAATAATCCCACAAATTGATACGAATCAGCCTTTTACAAATGAGGAAACTGAGGCTCAGAGCCATTGAGTACCAATCCCACAATAGGTCAATAGCCGAGTCAGCGTCACTAACACACCGCGGGCCCCGGAACGCTCCAGCCACACCAAGCCTGGTGAGCGGCCTGCTGCCACCCTGCCCTGCCCAGCCAGCGAGGCCTCTGGAGCTTCTCTCTGTCACTTCTCCCCTTTCGGTGCCCCCTCCAGCTGGACTGTCACAACTCTCTCTTTCCTAGTTCTTTTTTCTTTTTTGGCTCTGTGGTTTGCAGGATCTCGGTTCTTGGACCAAGGATGGAGTCCCGGCCCTTGGCAGTGCGAGTGCCGGGTGACCGCTGGGCCACCAGGGAAGCCCCTTCTTTCTAGTCTGCAGACTCAGTCCCGTTGCCACTGAGTCCACCCTGCATGGGCCCCACCTGCCCACCCTCTTGCTGCCAGGGAGATCGCTGAGGAAAGAAATCCGGTCGTGTTGCTTATTACCTCTAAGGTTTAAACTCCTTTGCAAGGCCTCGCTCCAGCCCTTGCTACATCCCAGATTCTCCTCAGCTTTTTACTGCCACTGGATCTTGGCACATGCTGTTCTCTCTGCCCAGAAGATGCTCTTTCCACCATCAGCAAGTCCTATACAGTCTCCAAAAACAGCTCGTCACCTCCACTGTGAAGGTAACGCTGCCTGCCCACCCCCATGACACTTCTGCACACACCTTCTAAGGGGCCCCGCTGAGCTTGCAGCCACGTCCAGGGCCCCCCTTCACGCACTTCGCAGACCCCAGCAGAGCGTTGAGCTCTGTGGCTCCTCACACAGTGTCTACATGGTTGTTCTCACCAGCCATCAAGGGCTTTCCTGGTGAACAGACGGCCACTTCCTCTTTCACTTCACAGCTAGCTTCCTTCCCCCTTAATTTTGCCACACTTGGACACATTTCCCACAGCTCCTTTGTGAAGTAGGAACTATGTCTTATTTTTTAGATCTTTAACCTGCCCAGTGCCTGGGGAAAGACTTTAAGCATAAACAAACCGTAGGGAACTTCCCTTGTGGTCCAGTAGCTAAGACTCCGAGCTGCCCATGCAGGGGGCCCAGGTTGGACCCCAGGTCAGGGAGCTGGATCCCACATTCAGCAACTAAGAGTCTGCACTTGGCAACTAAAGATCCCGCATGCTGCAGTTAAGACCCGGCACAGTCAAATATATAAATATTAAATAATAACGGTGATGAGACCACCTTGGTATCCGCATCCATCCCCATGCCCCAGCATAGACCCCAAACAGTCTCACTGGCCCTGCCTTAGGGCTGGCAGGCAGGGAGCTGACGTCAGGATGGGCTCGTCATTAAGGTAGGGTAAAGGTAGGGTAGACAACCCTCTTGGGTTTGCCCAGGGTTGAGGAGTTTTGCTGGACATGGGACTTTTAGCAGTAAAACTGAGAAAGTCCTCTGGGCAAACTGGGATGGGTGATCACATCACGAATGGGAGACGTGATCATCACTCGAAAGTGAAGGAGACAGAACTGGTAGACACCAGGCTGGACCACTGTCCAGGTTCTGTGCTCGTGCCTTACAGACTCCATCTCATGATGTGCCTAGCATTTGACTCCTGGTTGTTACAGTCTATTATACCCACTTCATAGAAGAGAAAATAGGTTCAGAGAGGCCTATTAAAGTGGCCTAAACCACTGGTTCCGTAGACCATGTCTTTCTGCTAGACATGTGTCTCCGGGGTCCTTCAACCGCCTCCTTCCCTGGTGCCTGCCCCCTCCTCTCCACAACAGTAGCCTCCCCTAGTGGGGTACCAGGCCGGTCACCCCCAAGGGGGCCTCACCTCAACCTAAGATGGCCAAGATAAGACTAGCTTCTTGTCAAAGTAAGAGAAACCCACCGTCCTTGCCAAACTTCAATTATTGTGTGTCCTTATATAGCAAGTAAATGTTGTTACACAATAAAATGTTTCTCATATGCGTCTGCCAGATGAGGACACTGCTATTAGTCAAGTAAACTAATGTTTGATTAGAAGTTAGAGGAGAAAAGGGATTTATGTCTCCAGTAATAAGATTTTTCTGCTGGGTGTTCGTTTGAAAAACCAGTACTACTAAAATGCTATCAGCCATACTCACAGAATCATTGCTCTTAAAATATCTGAGACTATGAGAACGCAACACTGGCTAGCCACCAATACTTTCTTATCTTCTGCCTCTGCCATGGGCTTCCCCAGAAAGGCGGGTTGTAGAGACACTGAGTTCTTCCCAAAATGATGATTTCCTGTCTTCCTGACTAGACTTTGCTTTTCATCTATAGTTGCTACAGAAAAAAAAGGAGACAGTTTCGTATTTTCTCTCATCCTTTTCTTCTCTTTCTTAAAACCAACCGACCAAATAAAACAATGTTTTTTTAAGCCTGCTTGTATGGTTCTAACTCTAAGTAACCCCAGGGAAACAAAAGCTGAAAAGTTACTAACAGGATGATAATTCTAAGTGGTCAGAAAGCCCTGTATCTCCATCCGAGTGAAACGTCCTGCTCTGTTAAGGGAAGTGGGGGTGGCTGTTCTCCTGGGTTCGTGGCCACCACGACCTGTCATTCTACATTCTTGATTTGAGAGAGAACAAGTGTCGTCTAACATGGTCCACTCCGACACACTCACACACACACACACACTAACACACACTCACACACACGCACACATCTCTCGGTTCCTATACTGGATTCCTTGCTGCACCTTCTGTCTTCCATAAGAAACCCCTGACTTGGCCCTAGTTCCCTGAGGTCTGGTCAGTGACTTGGTGCCGATACTGGCCGTGAACCTTTGCTTATATCTCCACTTAAAATTCTGCATCCCATTCTGGATCTGACCCCAACCACAATGACCCGACCCCCAGACATGCTATTCTGGAGCCCACCTCCCACCCCTCAGGCTGGTCCCAGGATTAAGCTCTTCCATCACTGCCTTTGGTCTCACAAATAGACCCTGCCAAGCCCCACCGTGATTTCAGCCATGATTCGGCCAGGAAGAAAAATCGAATGAAATAAAGAATGATGAGCAACCAAGGCAGCAGCTTGGGGTCGAGAAGCAGGTTCAGAGAGCAGCTCTGTGAGTGGAAATAGCAGTTCGGCCTTATTTTCAACGTGGAAAACCAAGCAGAAAGGGCCTTGTTTCTGCCAAGTCTGGGCAAGCTGAAAGAGAAGGAGAAAACCAGGGAAGAGGAACTGACGCTTAACTGAGACATTGCTGTCAACCTTATTGTAGTGATCTCTTTAGTCCACAGAACATCCCTATTACATATGTCTTAGAGGAAATACTGACTTGATGTGTGTAAGATCATGGAATTGGTGAGGCAGGGAAATGCTGATTTCAAAGACAGCATTTTATATCCTTTTTTCTATGCCCGTTGTTTCTGGTTATATTATAGATATAAGCAAAAAAGGAATTCAGAAGTGAAACTTTGAAAAAAAATTCAGATATTGTTAACGCCACCAACCAGAATGGAAGAACAAGGCTGGACGTACACACACACATCTGTCTGGCTGGCTATCTGTCTATCCGATACATCTACTGATGTATCAACATTTTTTAAACGTAGCTCCTGCCCAAGATTCCACCATGCAGTAGAAAATTTTTTTCACCAAACCCAACTATACTGAGCTTAACAGAAGTAATATTAGGACATGTGAAGACACGAGAGAAATTAAATAACTTGGTTCCAACAGTGCAGCTGAGGGAATCCCCAATGCTGACTTATGCTGTGTGAAGAGGAACCGGGCGAGTGGAAATTACTCACTTTGTGTGCTATTCACCCAGTGGTGTCACTGACTAATATCTGAGTGATGACTGTTCATACCCACCATCCCTCCTAACCATGCCTTCAGGCTTGACTTAGAGACTGGGAGCTTCGTGAAGGAAAAAGGCTCCCAGAGAATAGGTGATGGATGTGAGGGGGTAAAGCTGTGGCCAGATGGACCGGGTCCATGAGAAGAAAGTGGGGAGGGGTATAGCTCACCTTTTGACCGTGTAAGAAGTAAAGAAAAGGCATGACAAAAATATAGACAAGAAAAAGCAAAAACAAGCCCCCCCAAACCCCTCCAAAATTTAAAAAACAAAAATAAGTATAGGCCAAGAATAAAAACTACATGAACTTTGTAAGATTTTGAAAATTTTGCATAATTTTTCTTCCTATATTAATCTTCTCTCTTTTCTGGTTGGGATTGAAAATAAAAATCTCAAACATGGATAAAACTAAAAATTTCAAACCATCTTGATATTTTCACAGTTGGACTTATTCTTGGTGTTCCTGAGATGCAGTGTGATAGTAACTTTTGACCACAGAGCATTTTTCCAAAGGGAAAAATTAGGAAGCAATTGTAGAGCTCCCACGACAAAATGGAGAGTGTGCTTTGAAACTGAAGGTGAAAGAGTTGCCGGAAGAAATGGTCAAACTTGATGTATGTACTTAATAACCAGGTAATGAAACCCCAACAAGGCATTACATCTTCCTTCTTTAATTTTAAAGAAAAAACAATAGATTAAAATTATTTATATGTAAATTATAAAATATCAATTGTTATCATTCAGTCACTAAGTCATGTCCAACTCTTTGCAAGAGGAGTAATTATTCAATAAGTGGGAATATAGTAACTCATGCATTGAGGAATCCAAGGACCTCTCCTTTAATTTCCCGATATTTTCAAGAATAGCATGCAAACATACACACACTCACAAATGCACACACTTTATGATGCAAATTCCAAATAAGAAAATCCAGAAAGAGCACAAAGAATACTTGACTCTTGTGCATTGGTTTAACAACTATTAAGATTTTCCCATATTTATTGCAACTGTTTTGTGTGCGTATCTACATCCACTTCAAAATAAAGACATCATGACATTTTACCTTTAAATACTTAAAACTGTCTTGCTACATAACCACAGTAAAGTAATCATGCTGAACGAAGTTGAAAGTAATTTCATAATATCATTGATTATCCAGTCTATTTCTCCATTTATCTCAAAAATATCTTTATATCTGTTTTTCCCCAAAAGTCTTGCCAAAAATCACCCTCTAAATTTGATTGTAACGTCTATGCAGTCTCTCTTAATCCCCACTCCTCCTTTTTTATATGATTTTTCAAGAGGTCAGTTGCCTTATAGAATATCTCATATTCTGTGTTTGTATGGTGGTTTTCTTCCTGGCTTCATTTGACTTATTCCTGTATCTAGTGTATTTTCTGTAAACTAGAACTTTGAGCAAAAGGCTTTATTAGATTCTGATTAAAGATTTTTCACAGTAATCCTTCATAGGTGATGCTGTGTACTTTTCCTCTCATCAAGATGCGTGTGATGACTGTGCTGTTGTCTCGTTATTGGTGAAGTCACGCTAGGCTGGCAAGCCGAGGCAGTGGCTGCCAGATGTCTCTGCTATAAAGTTACATTTCCATCCACAGCAAACAAGCTGCAGGCTCGACACTCTGGTGAGATGGGACTTCCCCTTTTCAGGCCTCTGTTTCCTAACATTTAGACTCCTTCCCTGAGTCGGTTCTCACATTAGGGTTACAAAACGCTTATTTATCATTCTATTATTTCCTAGCTGGCCGTCATCTGAAAGGAAGACATTTTCTCATCCAGTGAACTATATGGTTCTTTCTGAAAAAATCAGGAAATCAGCTAGTTTCAAGTATTGCTTATCTTTGTTAAGAATAGAATATCACCCCCAGTGGCCACAGAAAAGTTCCGTTATTGTTGCTTGCTTTATCTTTAATTATTATTAGGGACTTGTGCATTTTTATCCATTCGGTGTGCTTACGTTGGTTAAGAAAAAAATGTTTTAAATTATCAAACTGCCCCAGATTTGGCCATTTGGAGCTCCTTCAAGCTGGCTGCTCTTTTCTTTCATTTTTTATAAGCATATTTTTAGTTTTTAAACATATTTACTTTTATTTTGGTTGTGCTGGGTTTCCGTGTGGCATGCAACTGAGCTGCCCTGTGGCATGTGGAATCTTAGTTCCCCAACCAGGGATCGAACCTGCATCCCCTACGTTGGAAGGCAGATTCTTCACCTCTAGACCACCAGAGAAGTCCCTACTCTTTTCTTTGGATGTGGTTCCAGTAGTCTTTGAATACTTTCTTGCTTTCTGAAACAAGCTTGCTTTGCATCTTCCCTAACCCAGGCCTGAAATAAGTCACTTCTCTAAGATGCTCCAGTTCCTTTTATTGGGTGACAATATTAAGAAATCACAATCTGCGTTCTAGGAACAACCATCACTCCTGAAGGACCATTGCCTCCAGGCGCTATCACTTGCTAGAGCTAGAAAATATATATACTTGTAAATCATTAGTTTAAATTGGCCATTTCCAGTTCAAATTTAATATTAGTGTTTTCATTTAGCTACTTTTTCTTTCCTTTTATACACTAAAAATCATGCTTCCCAAATACATTGCATCAGTCATTCCTGCACTGCTTTATCCTATAATATATATAAACATAGTTTCAAAATAATAATACAATATTATTACTAACGATAAAGCTACTGAACAACTTTCAATGGTTTTAGTAGTTCTTTTTGTCCTTGGAATACAGTCCCCTGGGAATCTACAGTATTGTTTTCTAATAGGAGTTAAAATAATTCTTATCTCTCTGGTTCAGTCGTTTATGTTTGTTTTAAATTTTAGAGGGTTTTGCTTCATGTTTATAAGAATTATAAAGTACTTATTTATTTCCAAAGTCAGTATCCAGTTTTATCCCTGTTTCCTCCAATGCATTCCCTGTTTTCTTCCTTCCCCTCCCCATTTTTAACAATTTCTGGTTTATCCTTTCAGTGCGTTTTTTTTTTTTTTGCAAACATCTCCCCTCTTTCTTATCCCAAGGGTAGCATATACTGTATGGCTCCTTTTGTATTGATATCTTGCAATTTTTCCACTACATCCTAGGGATCCCTCCATATCAGCTCAAAGAGACCTTCCCCATTCTTTTTAACAGCTTTGTGTTTCTCTACTGCATGGATGTACCGTAACTTTCATCTAGGACATTCTTACTGGACATGTTTCCAGTGTTTTGCTGTTAGCAAACATGACACGTCCTTTTTGAAAGGCAGAGTACTATAAACTAACAGCTATATGTTTGGCATTTCCTTACCCGTATTAAAATATGCTTTAGAAGAAAAAGATTACTTACACTGATTTACATTATTAACATCCTTCAGAACATTTGAGTTTCATGGAACACTTTAGGAAACACCATGGTAGGTGTGCTGACTCATAGCTCTGACGGACATAAGTGTTTAGACTACTGCTTGGCACACTGCGAGTGCTCAGTATGTGAAAATCTTCCCTGGTGGCTCAGCCAGTCAAGAGTCGGCCTGCAATGTGGGAGACACGAGTTCGATCCCTGGGTTGGGAAGATGCTCTGGAAAAGAAAATGGGCACCCACTCCGTACTCTGGCCTGGAGAATCCCCACGGACAGAGGAGTCTGGCGGGCTACATGGGGTCGCAAAGTTGGACTGACAGTGACCAGCAATACGTAAAGCTAATAGTATTCAGAAAACCAGTCGTGCTGGTGACAGCAGAAAGCTTTTAAACGTCGCCTTTGTTCGGGCACGCCATCAAGGAATCAGAGCTGAGTGGGCTGCATCTTACTCTGCTCAGTCGTCTGAGCAGCACGTGTTGAGTAACTGCTGCGTTGCGTTCGGGGCATAGGGTAAGAACCTGGAGCCAGAGCTACACTGCCGGCCTGCGGGAAGGAAGGAAGGACAACAGGGAGTCAAACCAGGTCTCGAGAGTGGCCCTGAGGATCCAGGGGCGAGGCAGCGGAACGTTTCCAGGGGGCAGAAATGCCAAGGGGTCTTCTCTTGGGAAGAGGAAGTTGACTCAAATTCGGAGCCTCCACTGGAGTCAGAATCAAACCACAAGACACAGTCCAATCACAGAATTTGTGGCAACAGCCAGAGACGAGGGGCAGGGAGGAGAGCGGGGAGGAAGCGGCAGCTCCTCTGCAGGCCTGGCCTCTCAGGAGAGAGGAAGCCTGAGAGGAGAGGCGGCAGGCTAGGAGGAACGTCTGTCTACGGAGACCAACAAATCACGTGATCGAGAAGGGCGGGAATGGGTGGTTTATTCAGCAAAGCTCATCAGGAAAGACTGAATTTTTACCAGGGGACTTACGAATGGATGGTAAGTTGGAAGCATTGATGTTAAGGTCACAGGCAGGAGGATTCTAAGGCAAGAGAGTGTGGCTGTAGCGTCATGAAAAAAGGACGACTGCAAGGAGGTGAGGCTGGAGAACCTCAGCCAGGAAGGAATTGAGAGTCTAAGTGAGAAAGAAAGTCTAAACAAGGGAATCTACATGAATGTTTGGCAGAAGCGTCAGCTCTGCAGTAACTTCTAAACATGGTCGTTCAGCTAGCTGGATATAAGAAACAGAAAATGCAAGTGTTAGTCGCTCAGTCGTGTCAGACTCTGCGACCACATAGACCATAGGCTGCCAGGCTCCTCTGTCCATGGAATTCTCCAGGCAAGAATACTGGAGTTAGCCATTTCTTTCTCCACGCATCTTCAAACCTGGGTCTCCTGCATTGCGGGCAGAGTCCTTACAGTCTGAGCCACCAGGGAAGTCAAGGTCCAACCCAAAAGACAAGGATGGTGAACCGTGACAAGGATGGTAAAGGGTATTCCCCGGATGACAGCTGTCTCACTGAAGACATTAGTTAAGACTGAAGCCAACAGATTCTTGGAGGTGTTTTTTGGAGGGGTGGATTTTTGTTTTTCTTTGCCACGCCTTGCAGGATCTTAGTTCTGTGGACAAGGATTGAGCCCGGGGCCCTTGTCAGCAAAAGCATGGATCAGGGGCGGTTCTGGAAGTTTTTATCTGACAATAAAATGGACAGAATACCTGAAGCAGCTGGTTGTATTAGTGAAACTTGTGATTCACTAATGCTAGGTACCAAGAAAACCAAGCAAAGAGAAAGTAAGGCAATTATTTATCCTAGGGAAAACAAAAAGCTGTATAAGAAAGGAAGTTTGGCTGTGAACAGCCTCTACAATTTAATAATAACATAAACACTGAACACCAACCTGGTGAAAAGTTACAATATAACTATTTTAAAGGAAGGGGTGCATGTGTGTGAAGGTGGAAAAAAAAAAATTAAGTCTTCTTCTTCCATAGCAAGAAGTAAAAAGGCCTAAAGCTGAAAAATCAAGACGGAGCTAAACATGCTATTTACAGACAGAAGGTCAGTACCAACAGAATTAGTTAAAAACAGTTGGAAAGGAATTCCCAGGTGGTCCAGTGGTTGAGAATCTCCTTTCAGTGTGGGGAATGCAGGTTGGATCCCTGGTCAGAAAACTAATATTCTACATTCCACAAGGCCACTGAGCCTACAGGCCACAGCTGCTGAGCCTGCATACCACATCTGAAATCTGATGCAGCCAAATAAATAAATAAGAAAAGAAAAAATTATTTTTAAGTTGAAAGTTTTCAACTCTGGGCTTCCTTCATAGCTCAGTTGGTAAAGAATCCGCCTGCAATGCAGGAGACCCTGGTTCGATTCCTAGGTCGGGAAGATCCGCTGGAGAAGGGAACGGCTACCCACTCCAGTATTCTTGGCCTTCCCTTGTGGCTCTGCTGGTAAAGAATCCACCTGCAATGTGGGAGGCCTGGGTTTGATCCCTGGGTTGGGAAGATCCCCTGGAGAAGGAAATGGCTACCCACTCCAGTATTCTGGCCTGAGGAATTCCTTGGACTGTGTAGTCCATGGGGTCGCAAAGAGTCGGACATGACTGACTGACTCTGACTCTCACTTTCACTAATCAACTCTGGGGGCAAGGACAGGATCGGAGGGAGACAGTGACTAGAACTTTTTAAAGCAAATCTGGCAGAACTATTGGACTCTCTAAACTATGTGGATAAACTTGGTTAAAAATTAAAATTTCAAGAAAGAAAATCCATCAGAAGAGGAGATGTGGAGGCAGCTGGTGCTGAATTCTCCTTCAGAGGAGAGTGGCTGGGAGGAGCTTGCAGGGTGGGGTGGGGGTTACAGGACAGAGAGGAGGCTTCCTGTTCTCAGTATATGAAAGCAATGGTATTTTTATTATGTGTGGAGGGGAACCCTGCAAAGGAGGAGAGTTTGAAAATACAGAAAAGAAGTTGACTATATACTCTAAAAGAGAATGAAAGAAGTCAGATCAAAAATGCATAACAATATTTTTTTTTCAGAGACCCGAAGACTTTGAGACTAGAAGAAAATAATATGAGTGTAAGGCCAAATACATAAACCTTTGGAATTGCTCCATATTCCTTCCAAATTGCTTCTAGTGACTTCTGGGTAATATAGGCATAGTGAAGAGTCAGACACAACCAAGCAATTGAGCAACAACAAAAATTGAGTATCGCTCCTTGTGCCATACAGTAAGTAGGACCTCGTTGTCTATTCCATATATAAAAGCTTACATCTGCTGACCCCAGTCTCCCACTCTATCCCTTCCCCAACCACCTGCCCCCTTGGTGGCCACCTTTCTGTTCAAAAGAGGGCAATTTTAACAACTTTCTTAAACATTAGGACAGAGATCAGGGAAACAATTTTCCAAGGATGCATCAAGTTAAATTTTAAGTAAAAGATCAACAGAGATCAGGGCGAGATGGAGCCAGACATCTCTCATGGGGTCTTCCGAGACCCTCTTCTTTCTCTGAGGACAACCCGACTCCTCACCTCAGGGATGGGCGCCAGGCATCGTCTTTGTACCGTGGGATCTGATCCCCGTGGATCGGGGTGGACACTTTCCCTAAGTTTGGGCAATCGTTTGTTGTTTCAAAACCTTTAAATTGTGACTGAGAGACACAGTCTCCATGGGTGGCTAGGGTGAAGTGACATACACACACAGGACCCACAAGATCAACAGGTCGGCTGAAAAGGACAGTCAGTCCACACAGAGAGAACACGGCTGACATGCTCAGGGGCCTAGAGAGCAGGGAGTCTGCGGCCCGGAGAGGGCTGGGCGCTGGGCTCTGCTGGCGCTTCAGCTCTGAGTTCTGCTCCCTGTGCACCTGACTCAAACCCACCCTTGGGTTCTGGGTACCATCTGGCATCTTTATTGTGAATATCTTCTCTTGTGTCTGTGATTATTCTAATAGCGTTTCTGTGACTGACGGGCAAACAAAAATCACGCCTAGGACAACCCTCCCTCACTCCCACCCAAGTCCTCTTCTGGCCTGTGACTCCCCACCTCACTCTCTCCTGGGAAGCCCACAGAGTCCCTATAATCTCTTGGTTTCTTTTTTTTTCCAGGACAAAACGCTCAAATTCCAAACCCTGTCTTACCCCTACATACCTGTATTACGCTCAGCTTATTCTGTTTTGGGAGGTGGAGGGTTAGAGCTTAGTTCCCCAACCAGGGATCAAATCCACATCCCCTGCATTGGGAGGACAGAGTCTTAACCACGAGACCACCAGGGAAGTCCCTTGCTCAACTTCTACACCCTAAATGGCCCAGGTTTTCCAGAAAGTCTTCCCGAATCACTCAGACCTCAGGGATCCACTCTTTCGACGACCTCTGATGGCACAAGCCCATCTCCGTTCCCAGACCTCAGCCTGGGGCCAGAATGTCTTCATCAGCACCATCTGGAGCTTGTTAAAAATTACTGAGTCCCTGTCACCACTCTCTCCACCCCAGAGATACTCATTCAGTAGATCTTGGAGTAGCCTGTACTCATCAAAAGGCTCCCAAGTGATTATTTTGTGTATTCAGTTTAAAAACCACCCATCTGTACCACTCATTTGGTACCTGATATAATAGCTCAGTTGGTAAAGAATCCGCCTGTAATGTTGGATCTGATCCCCGTGGATCGGGGTGGACACTTTCCCTAAGTTTGGGCAATCGTTTGTTGTTTCAAAACCTTTAAATTGTGACTGAGAGACACAGTCTCCATGGGTGGCTAGGGCTGAAGTGACATACACACACAGGACCCACAAGATCAACAGGTCGGCTGAAAAGGACAGTCAGTCCACACAGAGAGAACACGGCTGACATGCTCAGGGGCCTAGAGAGC
The DNA here is from genome assembly GCA_006408675.1 of Madoqua kirkii. NCBI lineage: Eukaryota > Metazoa > Chordata > Mammalia > Artiodactyla > Bovidae > Madoqua > Madoqua kirkii. Next base: position 17,137 of record SJYC01013760.1, on the reverse strand, counting down.
AGGGAGTCTGCGGCCCGGAGAGGGCTGGGCGCTGGGCTCTGCTGGCGCTTCAGCTCTGAGTTCTGCTCCCTGTGCACCTGACTCAAACCCACCCTTGGGTTCTGGGTACCATCTGGCATCTTTATTGTGAATATCTTCTCTTGTGTCTGTGATTATTCTAATAGCGTTTCTGTGACTGACGGGCAAACAAAAATCACGCCTAGGACAACCCTCCCTCACTCCCACCCAAGTCCTCTTCTGGCCTGTGACTCCCCACCTCACTCTCTCCTGGGAAGCCCACAGAGTCCCTATAATCTCTTGGTTTCTTTTTTTTTCCAGGACAAAACGCTCAAATTCCAAACCCTGTCTTACCCCTACATACCTGTATTACGCTCAGCTTATTCTGTTTTGGGAGGTGGAGGGTTAGAGCTTAGTTCCCCAACCAGGGATCAAATCCACATCCCCTGCATTGGGAGGACAGAGTCTTAACCACGAGACCACCAGGGAAGTCCCTTGCTCAACTTCTACACCCTAAATGGCCCAGGTTTTCCAGAAAGTCTTCCCGAATCACTCAGACCTCAGGGATCCACTCTTTCGACGACCTCTGATGGCACAAGCCCATCTCCGTTCCCAGACCTCAGCCTGGGGCCAGAATGTCTTCATCAGCACCATCTGGAGCTTGTTAAAAATTACTGAGTCCCTGTCACCACTCTCTCCACCCCAGAGATACTCATTCAGTAGATCTTGGAGTAGCCTGTACTCATCAAAAGGCTCCCAAGTGATTATTTTGTGTATTCAGTTTAAAAACCACCCATCTGTACCACTCATTTGGTACCTGATATAATAGCTCAGTTGGTAAAGAATCCGCCTGTAATGTAGGAGACCCTGGTTTGATTCCTGGGTTGGGAAGATCCCCTGGAGAAGGGAAAGGCTACCCACTTCAGTATTCTGGCCTGGAGAATTCCATGGATTGTATAGTCCCTGGGGTGGCAAAGAGAGCAACTTTCTGCTCACAACTGAGCAACTTTCACTTCACTTCATAAACTACTTTGTAGAGTTGGTTATTGCTTTGGGTGTATTTTAAATTTTGTTCACAGTAAACTAAAACCTTCCACGTGCGTGCTGTAGCTTCAGTCGTATGCGAGTCTTTGTAACCCTTTGGACCATCACGTGCGTGCTGTAGCTTCAGTCGTATGCGAGTCTTTGTAACCCTTTGGACCATAGCTTGCCAAGCTCCTCTGTCCATGAGATTCTCCAGGCAAGAACACTGGAGTGGGTCGCCAGGCCCTCCTCCAGGGGATCTTCCAGAGCCAGGAACTGAACCTGCATCTCTTATGTCTCCTGCGTTAGGCAGGCACGTTCTTTATCACTAGCACCACCTGGGAAGCCCTAGGCCACAGATTCAAAGAGGATTCAGACAGATATCTCCTAGACCTCCCTTCTCACAGATACCTTGAGAAGTACTAGATCACTACTCTCTACCCTCCTACCTGATGTGATGGACCTCAGAAGGAGGATGTGGCCATCCTACCCAAGCCTTGGCCTCTGTTTACCATGCATGGAACTCTAATGAATGCAGAAAAAGGAGACAGTATCTAGGTCACAGTTGGATACCAATGGCCTCTTCATGACAGTAAATCTGGAAGTTTCCATGAATGTTCCCTTGCCTGGTGTCCTTCAGAACTGTCATCGGCTGGGGGAGTTGCAATGAACAGAATACTCTGCATCCCTTTGGGGGCAAATCTGAATTCAGGATATAAATTTCATGATGTCCATGTGAAATGGTCCGTTCACAAGTGACACACAAGGAGCCCCACGCTGACGAGTCAAATGAAGCAAGACATAGCTAGATTGGCCCATGAATGAATGCCAGTCCCCAGTAGCACGTCACGCTCAATGGCCATCACCAGAAATCCCCTCTTCCAGACCCTAGAGCCCTGTGCATGCATGCTCAGTCCCTTCAGTCATACCGACCCTTTGGGACCCCACGGACTGTAGCCCACCAGGCTCCTCTGTCCATGGGGTTCTCCAGGCATGAATACTGAAGTGGGTTGCCATGCCCTTCTCCAGGGGATCTTCCCGATTCAGGGATCAAACCCATATCTCCTGCATGACAGGCACATTCTTTACCCACTGAGCCACCTGGGAGGCCCCCTAGTGTCCCTTACACACTTAGAGAATTGGCTAAGGCCTGGCAAGATGGACACTGTGCAAACATTGTTTAAAATTTTACTGCTGCTGGCCAGGGCTTTGGGTGGACCAATACAGTGTGTGTGTGTGTGTGTGTGTGTGTATGTGTGTGTGTGTGTGTGTGTGTTGGGGCTGGGAGAGGGAGTGCGTTGGTTCCCCACAAGTCCCTGCCATGAGTATGGGGGCCAAAAAGGAGACCTATAAGACAGGGGTTGATCTCATTCAAAGTCAGCATGATGAACTTGGTGGAGTCACACTGAGCAGGCAAGGGCCCTCAGAAACTTGCCAGGAAGCTGAATGGTGTCTCACTCTTGCTTCTCTCAGAAGGGTCATCACCTAAAGTAGCAAAAACCACATGGTCAAGCTTCAAGCTCACAATTCTGGGTCCTTCTCTGCCCACCTCCCTCCAACCTGACCCTCTCGCCTCCCCTCTGCTCATCCCTGCTCCCCTCCCGGAATCTCTCGTCCTCCAACCCCATCCTGTGCAGAGTCCCCACCTTCCTTCCCCGAGACCCCCAATGCACCTGGGGGCGCTGGACAGGCACGTGCCTGTGATGATGAGGGTGATGCCCCCAAGGAAGCCCCCCAGGCCGAGGACCAGGCCGAGGTCATAGACCAGAGTCCCTGTGGTGTCAGGCAGCACGGTGGGCACCTGGGGCTCTGGGAGAGAAAGGGAGGGTCAGAGGGTCCTGCAAAGAGATTCAGGGTGAAGGATGCATGGGTCTGAGGTGAGTAGAGGGCGGGGGCTCCATACCCCAGTGCTGAAAGAGCGGCTGGTCCAGGCCCCAGTGCTCCACCTTGCAGTCATAAAAGTCGTCCGCCAAGGGCACAAAGGTCAAGTAGTGGAACTTCGAAACGAGTGGTCAGGCTGGGCGTAGAAGCTGGTCTGGGTCACGCCCTGGGTGACGGGCTGGCCGTTGCGTAGCCAGGTGACGTTGATGACCGGGGGGAAGATGTTGTCCACGATGCAGATGAGGACGTTGGGCTCGCCCAGCTGCACGCGAGACTTGGGCAGCACGGCCACTCTGGGGGGCACTAGGAAGAAGCAGGCCTTGAATCCCACAGGAGCAGCCTCCAGCTGGGGCCTCATCAGGGATGGATTGAGGGCTGCTTCCTGGTATTAGCCTTCTGAGAGCAGTGGATGCTCTGAGCTGGGGACACTGGGGCAGAAGTGGGGAAGAGAGGGACGAGAGAATGGAGGGACAGGGGGTGCCCAGGGGGTGCCGTATCTGCCAGACAGGAGGGGTCATTCCTATAGGATGAGGCTGTGGAAGGAATCTGAGGCGATCTAGAACCTCCTGGGAAAGAAAGGGGTTGAGAACAACAGTCTCAGATTTTGAGAGTGGGGCCAGGGAGCCAACAGAGGCCTGAGGGGTAGGACAGAGGCTTCTCTGGACCTCCTCTGCTTGCTGGGGGCCTAAGGGGGTGGGCAGGGGAAGGGCCCAGTACCGTTGGGGGCTCTGGTGCCATTGGAGCGCTCCACCAAGACCTCCAGATGCGCTTTGATCATCGCGATACTGATCAGCCCGTTCTGCGGGTCAAAGTAGGCGAAGTTGCCAAATTCAGGCAGACGCCACACAGCCTCCCTCTTCTTCAGGTCCACAGAGAACAGGTGTTCTCCATCAAAATCATAGGTGAACTGACCTGCACCATCATAGGACTGGTAGAAGGCTGGTCCATAGGAGCCCATGTGGTCAGCTGTGTTGGGTGAGTTCAGGGTCAGGGGGAGAAAAGAAAAGGTATCAGCTCTCACCTATCAGGTGTGATGGGTTGAGTTCTGAGCTATGCCCCATCCTGGGTTCTGTGTGGGGGAATGCACTGTTGGTGGGAATGTAAATTGATACAGCCACTATGGAAGATGGTATGGAGATTCCTTAAAAAGCTAAGAATAAAACCACCATATGACCTATCAACTCCACTCCTAGGCATATACCCTGAGGAAACCGAAACTGAAAAGGACATATGTATCCCATTGTTCATTGCAGCACTATTTACAATAGCTAGAACATGGACATGACCTAGATGCCTATCGACAGATGAATGGATAAAGAAGTTGTGGTACACAATGGAATATTACTCAGCCATAAAAAGGAACAGATTTGAGTCAGTTTTAAAGAGGTGGATGAACCTAGAGCCACTTATACAGAGTAAAGTAAGTCAGAAAGAGAAATATAAATATTGTATATTGATGCATATATATGGAATCTAAAAAGATGGTGCTGATAACTTTATTTTCAGGGCAGCAGTGGAGAAACAGACATAGAGCGCAGACCTATGGACACGGAGGGAGGGGAGAAGAGAGAGGTGAGATGCATGGAGAGAGTAACGTGGAAACTTACAATAGCATATGTAAAATACACGGCCAGTGGGAATCTGCTCTATGACTCAGGGAACTCAAACAGGGGCCCTGTGACAATCTAGAAGGGTGGGATGGGGAGGGAGATGGGAGGGAGTTTCGTAAGGGAGGGGACATGGGTGTACCCATGGCTGATTCTTGTTGATGTATGACAGAAAACCACAAAAGTCTATAAAGCAATTATCCTTCAACCGAGCAACTGAACTGAACTGAATTATCCTTCAATTTAAAAAAAAAAAAGGCAAAAAAAAAAAAAAGAGCATCCACGGAACTGTGGGCACAGAGATGCAATGTAAGTGGGTATGAGGGAAAACAGGAGATGGCTGTAGGGGTGAGAATTAAGATTTGTGACCCAGCCCAAGGTATTGCAGAGAGCAATGGAAAAGGAATTTGAGGTTCAAAGTTCATGTCCCATCTCTTCTGCTCAGAGCGTTATGATTAAATGTGTCTCTTAACATGAAGAAGGCTCAGATTTTCTAGAAATTAGCTTTTAGGTGACTGTGGATAACATGGCTTGATAATCCTATGAAATTAATTGCACAGCAGTCATGAGAAACCACCATGTGGGCGGCACGATACAGGCCCCAGGGGAATATAGACAAACCAGCTGTGGGCCCTGCAGACAAGGAGCTCGTGAACAGAGCTGGATAAAGACATAAACAACTCTCTATTGACCGAGTGAAAAATAGGGTCCTAGAGCTGGAGGTGAATGGGCACATTTCAAATCAGGAATTCTGCAGAAATCAGGATGCTGGGACTTCCTTGGCAGTCCAGTGGTTAAGACTCCATGCTTCCAATGCAGGGGAGGCGGGTTTGATCCTTGGGCAGGGAAATAAGATAGCACATATTGTGCATCTTGACCACGGAATTAAAAAAAAAAAAAAAGATGGAGTTCCTTGGTTGTACAGTGGATAAGAATCCACCTGCCAATGCAGGGGACACGGGTTCGATCCCTGGTCTGGGAAATGGAGCAGTGAAGCTGGGGCACTGCACCTACCGAGCCCTGGCCCCCTCGAGCCTGTGCTCCACAAGGGAAGCCGGGGCACCGCAGCTAGAGAGCCGCCTGACTTGCTGCGGCTAGAGAAAGCCTGTGCACAGCAGTGAAGACCCAGCGCAAGCAAAAACAAATAAATACATAGAAGTTGTTTTTAAACAATCAGGACGCTCGGCAGCAAGATGGAGGTTTGGCTCTCAGAGAGGGGGGTAAGGGGGCTTTCTTGGTGGTCCAGTGGTTAAGACTTCACCTTTCAATGCAGGGGTTACAAGGCGATCCCTGGCTGGGGGTAGCTGCTGCTGCTGCTGCTAAGTTGCTTCAGTCGTGTGCGACCCCATGGATGGCAGCCCGTCAGGCTCCACCGTTCCTGGGATTCTCCAGGCAAAGATCCTACAATGCCGCACATCCAAAATACCAAAACATAAAACAGAAGCAATGTTGTAACAAATTCAATGAAGACTTCAAAAATGGTCCACAGTTTAAAAAAAAAATCTAAAAAACAAAAGGACAGAGGGAGGAACAGGAGGCACGAGAACATGGCTGGTGTGTCCAGGCTGAGCTTGTATTTTAGGTCCAGGACAGACCTGATCGATGTGAGAGGGATGGGGAGTCTCTTGGCAACGGAAGTTGCCGTAAACCAGCGGAGAGGAAGAGCTCACACTCTGTACCATAGCAAGGGTAACCCCACGCCCGTCATCTCCTCTTCTCGCCCAGCGCCCTCAGCACTCACCCTTGATGGCCCCAACTTCCTGGGGGCTCAGGAGGGTCATCAAGGCGTGCAGTCCCAGGACCAGCCTCCCCCTGAGGACCATTGTCCTCTGGTGCTTTAACCAGATAAGTCCCGCTTAGTGTGAGGGTAAAGGAAGAAGGTGGAGGTAAAAAGGAAGAAAACAGATTCTGGGGTGGGGGTGGGGAGCCTCCTGCTGTGTTCAGCCAATCAGAGAAATTCTCTCAGGTCGGGTAGCTGTTGCTGGGGGAAGATGCGAAGGAAAGCGCCTGGATGAGAAGATGGAAGAGGTCACTGGGCCCACGTGCCCCAGGGAGGCTTGTCCACAGAAAAAATCAGGAGGGATGGGAGGGCCTTAGACCCAGGGTTCCTACATCCTCCAAGGGGGACCCTCTGAAGGCAGAGAAAAGGTCATCTGAGCACAAATCCTCTTTAATCTGTGGGTTAGGGGCTCCTACTTACCTTGGAAGTTTTTGTGGACCAATTTGGAGATAAAAAATAGAGTAAATATGTGGGCTCCTTGATGGTCCAGTTGTTAGGACTCCAAGCTTCTGCTGTAGGGGACATGGGTCCAATCCCTGGCAGGGGAACTAAGATCCCACAAGCCATTCGGCACAGCCAAGAAAAAAAAAATTGCTAAGAAAATTTAAAAGGGAAATGTTGGATACACAGTTGAAAAAAATATTTAGAGGCTTTAAGTCATGTTTAAAATTATTACTTTATTTCATTATGTAAGGGAAAATATATCATTGTTAGAGACGTTTAGAGTACAAAAGACTCTAGCTGGCTGTTCTGAGGTAGGCAGAGAGTGCTGGGTGGCCTCCATGAGTTCATCCAGGTCCCCTGTGCCCCCATCTCAGACTGAAGGTTGACCTGTATGGACCAAATCACCCTTATTTTTGGCTTCTAATTGGGCCAAGCCAACGGGAGGCAAGGGGTACCCAGGTGGCACATTAGCAAAGAATCTGCCTGCCAGTGCAGGAGAGGCAAGACACTCGAGTTTGATCCCTGGGTAGGGAACATCCCCTGGAGAAGGAAACGGCAACATACTCCAATATCCTTGTCTGGAAAATTCCATGGACAGAGGAGCCTGGCAGGCTACAATCCATGGGGTTGCAAAGAGTCAGACACGACTGATCATACGCACACACACACACAATGGGAGGCACTGGCAGAATTTAGTCTAATGTAAAACATATATAAAGTTAATTCTGTGTCCTGGTAAACAGAAGTCTAACCAAATATCTGAAGGCGATGTGTCAAAAATGATGAAAGAAATAATTTTCCACTTGGAAGTGATCTGAGAACTCATCTGTTTCCAAACCTGACCACACAGGAGAATCAGCCGTGGAGTGTGTTAAAAATACAAATTCTTGGGTTCCATCCTGACTTGAGTTAAAGTAACCTTTCCACAGGTAGGACCAGGGGACCTGTGTGTTTAGTGTGCTCCCTAGGTGATTCTTGGGCAACAGATCTATGGACTGCTTTCTGGCCCAAATGCCTGCTTCGGTGTTCTTCTCTACACCAAGTGGAGTAGACAGAGACTTCTGACTTCAAACTAACCAAATTATGAGTACTGATGGATTTTGGTGGCACAGTTTATGAGGAACCCTAGCCTTAGTTCTCTTTGTTTCCATTCCCCAGGATCTAGACCAATGCCTACCACAGAGTGATGAGCAATAGATATTTTTGTGCGAACAGTGGTCCTGCCCTACCTTTCTCCTTTGAAGAGTTAGAACCTTGAAACAGTGAGATGATAGACTGTCAAACCCAGGAATGCTTGTGATAAAGAATGCTGCTTCTTTATTTTATAGCAATTGGGTGTTGAATGCTTTTTATTTCTACATATATGAAGATTGACAAGCATAAGAGTTTTGTTGTTGTTGTTATTTTCTAACAGTTGAAACAGTGTCAGACTTTATTTTTCTGGGCTCCAAAATCACTGTAGATGGTGATTGCAGCCATTAAATTAAAAGACGCTTACTCCTTGGAAGAAAAGTTATGACCAACCTAGATAGCATATTCAAAAGCAGAGACAATACTTTGCCGACTAAGGTCAAGTCAAGGCTATGGTTTTTCCTGTGGTCATGTACGGATGTGAGAGTTGGACTGTGAAGAAGGCTGAGCGCCGAAGAATTGATGCTTTTGAACTGTGGTGTTGGAGAAGACTCTTGAGAGTCCCTTGGACTGCAAGGAGATCCAACCAGTCCATTCTGAAGGAGATCAACCCTGGGATTTCTTTGGAAGGAATGATGCTAAAGCTGAAACTCCAGTACTTTGGCCACCTCATGCAAAGAGTTGACTCATTAGAAAAGACTCTGATGCTGGGAGAGATTGGGGGCAGAAGGAGAAGGGGACGACCGAGGATGAGATGGCTGTGGACTCGATGGACATGAGTCTGAGTGAACTCGGGGAGTTGGTGATGGACAGGGAGGCCTGGTGTGCTGCGATTCATGGGGTCGCAAAGAGTCGGACACGACTGAGCGACTGAACTGAGCTGAACTGAACCCAAGAATCTTGCCACTCTGATGCATCTTAGAAATTCACTGAAACTTGCTTTATGGCTTACAACGTAGTCATTTTTGTCAGCGCTCCACATGCATCTACTTGTTGGGTGAAAAATTTTGTAAATGTTATTGGACCAAGAGTGCTGATTTTGCTGTTCTAAACTATCATATCTTTCCTTATCTGGGGGCTGATCTGTTAATAACTAAGAGTGATGTATTTAAATCTCTAACTGTGGCTGTAGATTTTTCTACGTGTTTCTATTTGGGGAATCATTTCTGCCCTGTTTATGTTTAGACTATTAAATGCTTACTTTGGGAAATTATCGTGTTCTCAGTGAATTGAGCTGTTTCCCAGTATGTACTGGCAACCTTTCTGTCTTAAAGTCTGCCTTATCTGATACTGATACACTACACAGCTTTCTTTTTGTCAGCATTTGTTTGAGATATCTCTTTCTATCCTTCAGTTTTTACCCTTTTCGATGTAGCTGTACTAAATATCGTATAGGTGTTGGGTTTTCCAGTCTGACAGTCTCTGTCTTCTAATTGGTGATTCAATTCATATACTATTAGTCAAAGTGAGCAAATTTACTTTTGCGACAGAAAAACACAGAAACTTCCGTGGTTTGACAAAATATGGGCTTATTTTTAACCCATGTGCTTGCTGTTCAAGGCAGGTGAGACATTCTGTACCTATGAAAGTGAAAGTGTAGTCACTCAGTCGTGTCCAACTCTTTCCGACCCAGTGGACTGTAGCCTGCCAGGCTCCACTGTCCATGGAATTCTCCAGGCAAGAATACTGGAGTGGATTGCTATTCCCTTCTCCAGGGGATCTTCCAGACCCAGGAATTGAACCTGGCTCTCCCGCATTGCAGGCAGATTCTTTACTGTCTGAGCCCCAAGGGAAGCCCTCTACATCTATAGCGTTTCTTAAAAAGTGCCTCATGAACCCAGGCTGGCTTCCTCTTGCATCTCACTGTTGAAAAGCCCTTTGCTTCCAGCTTTGCAGACAGGAGAGGGCCTCAGGGAGGCGCGTCTGCTCTTGTGGCTCTGGACCAGCAACCCTGCGTTGCTTCTGCTCACATTCCATCGGCATGAATTAGACCATGACCCCGCCAGGGGGCTGGGAAAGCCGTGTGTTCCGGAAAATATAATGGTTTGGTGAACACAGGCACTGTCTTTGCTCCATTTCAGCCATACTTATTGTGATTATTACTGTGTTTTGACTTGTTTCTAATACTGTATTTATTTCAATATTCTAGTTTTTCCTTTTTTAGTCTTCATCATCTTTATTTTTAAATTAAGTTTATTGAAGTATAGTTGATTTACAATGTTGTGTTCATTTCTGCTGTAAAGCAAAGTGAATCAGTTACACATGTACATATATTCTCTCCTTTTAGATTATTTTCCCATATAGGTCGTTACAGAGTATTGAATAGAGTTCCTTGTGCTATAGAGTAGGGCCTTATTAGTTATATATTTTGTGTATAGTAGTGTGTATATATCAGTTTCAATTTCCCAATTTATCCTCCCTTTCTCTCCCTTGGTTTGTTTGTTTCCTATATCTGTGACTCTACTTCTGCTTTGTAAATAAGTTCTTTTGTACCACTTTTTAAAGATTCCACATATAAGCAATATCACATGATATTTGTCTTTGTCTGACTTACTTCACTCAGTATGAGCATCTCTAGGTCCATCCATGTTGCAGCAAATGGCATAATTTCATTTTTTATAGCTGAGTATTATTCCATTATGTATACACACACACACAGACACACACACACACACACACACACACATATATCACATCTTCTTTATCCATTTACCTGTTGGTGGACATTCAATCTGCTTCCATGTCCTCGCTATTGGAAACAGTGTGGCGATGAGCATCAGGGTACATACATTCCATCTTTTTTCTTTTTAAGTGTACTCCATACCTCCGCCTTCTTCCCTCTTACCAGATGAGCACCTTAGCATACTTTCAAAAACATTCAAATACTTCTCCTTCACCAAGGTTTTTGATCAGCCTTACATCCCACACCTTTTTGGCACCTCCTAACATTTTATCTTGTTGTAATACTTCCTCCCAAAGTATTTTAAACATGAGTACTTGTGTGGCAAACCTCCTGAAGCTTTGTATGCCTGAGAACGTTTATTATTATAACAGTTTATTATAAAAAATACAGCTACATAACATTTATCTGATGTATTAAATTCTGTTTGACTTTTTTTCTTTAATATTTTAGGTACTATTATCCCAATGTCTCTTTGCATCCAGTGTTGATGTTAGGAAATCCATCTATCTAGAATCTTTTAGAATTTTCTCATTTTTTCTGCGACTTTTAAAATAATTTTCTTTATGTCTTTATTTTTCTTGCTGGCTGTGCTGAGTTTTCATGGATGCACAGGATCTGCTCTAGTTTCTGGGAGCAGAGGCTGCTCTCTGGTTGCAGTACGTGGTCTTCTCATTGCGGCGGCTTCTCTTGTTGCAGGGCACAGGCTCTGGGGAACACAGGCTTCAGTAGCTGAGGGACCTGGGCTCCGTAGCTGCAGCTCTCGGGCTCTAGAGCACAGGCTCGATAGTTGCTGCACATGGGCCGAGTTGCTTCAAGGCATGTGGGATCCTCCCTGACCATGGATCGAACCTGCATCTCCTGCATTGGCAAGTGGATTCTTTATCACCAAGCAACCGGTGAAGCCCTCACTGTCTGCTATTTTAAAATGTCATTTTATGTATCTAAAATGGGCTTGTCCTTATCTTCCTGTAGGACATTATGGAGCCCCTTTCTCTATCAACCTGAGAATGCTTCTCTTTTATTTCTGTAGCCCTTTTCTCCTCTCTATTTTTATCAATTTTAAAAATATTTATTTATATTTAACTTGTTCATTTATTTAGTTGGCTGTGCCAAGCCTTGGTTATGGCCCACAGGATCTATCATCTTTGTTGTGACCTGTGAGACCCAGTTCCCTGACCAAGGCTCCCCCTTGGGCCCGCTACCCTGGGAGCTTGGAGTCTCAGTCCCTGGACTACCAGGGAAGTCCCTCAATCTTTATTTTTATGAAATTCATATTATCCATATTGGGCACTTCTCTCATTTTGCCTTTTGATTTCTCTATTTTCAGGTTCCTTATCCTTCCATCTTTTATTCTAGGAGAGTTCTTTAGTCTTCCAGCTTACTAATTTGTTTTCAGCTGCATCTCTCCCACTAGTTATTCTTATTAACATGGTTTTCCATTTGACCATTATATTTTTTACACCTAGACTTCTATACAGTTTTCACCATATCCCCTAGGTTTTTTGTTTTCATGTAGTAACTACTCTTGCTTTCATAAAAGCACTGCTTATGCTCATTTTAAGTGGTTAGTTTGTATTTACTAATACTTCTTCTTTTAAGGACACCACGGGCCTGTTTGCTGTTTTCCTTTGAAGGAGGTGGTGCTTCCTTGAAGGGAGGGGGTTGTTATTCTGGCCTGTGAACCAGGGCAGGCCAGAGAAGCCGTGGGAAACAGGACGTGGCCTCCCGCTCTGGGCACCTGGATCCATAACGTGATGTTCTGACTTTCAGGTTCCTGTATCAAATCTTCACAACACCTCCTAATTTATGGTTCCAACTCACTGCCAAGACCATGAGTAAGAGAACAGTGAACTTACTAGTTTATCTGAAAATTCCCCAAACCAAGACAGATGCTCATTCATATCCCCACATTTTGCTCTGGACCCTGTGGGAGAGATACGAACTTGATCCTCATCTGTGATTCAGACATGTGAAAACCAGCTGCATACTGGGATCTCCAAAGGTGCTCACAGATGCCCCTGAAGAAGTGGGGAGAATAAAGTCAAGCCTGGGGGAGTGGGCGGGGCTCCCAGGGGAATAGTGACTCCCGTACAAAGTGGCATCAAAATGACACAGAATCACTGAGGGCTTAACAACATTTCTATGGGAAACTCCTGTGAAACAGTAGGTCTACTGCAGAGAAAGATAAATATCCCATGATATCGCTTATATGTGGGATCTAAAGAAAAGACACAAATGAATTTAGAGACTCATAGACACAGAAAATAAACTTAGGGGAGGGAAGAGAGATAAATTAGGAGTTTATCCTAATATATAATTGTTTACACTATTTTATATAAAACCGATAGGGACTTTCCTGGTGGTCCAGTGGTAAAGAATCTGCCTGCCAATGTAGGAGACATGGATTCGACCCCTGGCCCAGGAGAACCCCACATGCCACAGAGCAACGAAGCCCACAACTATTGAGCCAGCCGTGTTCCAGAGCCTCGGAGCCGAAACTACTGAAGCCTGCTCACCCAGAGCCCGTGCCCTGCAACAAGAGAAGCCACTGCAGTGAGAAGCCTAAGCAACAAAATGAAATTTAAAAAAATAAAATAGATAACCAACAAGGACCTACAGGATAACTCAGGGAACTATCCTCAGTATCTTGTAATAATGCTGGAGAACATAAAAAGTATACTTATAAATATATAACTGAATATATTTATACATATGTGTGTGTATACATAACTGAATCACTTTGCTACATAACTGAAACTAACACAAAATTGTAAACCAGTTATATTTGTTCAGGGTAAATCAGCCCCATAGTGAACAGCAACCATCCTTATTCCCTCTACCCCATGCTCTCGGTCAGGAAACACCCAGGGTGGAGCCACATTCTCTAGACCAACCGCGGTACCTGCACCCACATTCCGGGTGTATGATATGTGTTCTAGGAACTTGAAAGTTTAGAGAGACCAGGGACAGGCCCTGGAGTCAACAGGAAGGCCCCAGACACGTCCAGCTCTGACACACAGGTATTTACTGGTCTTGGGATTTCTAGGAAGGATGCTGTGTAGGGAGAAGTGCCAGAGGAGACTGGGGCTTATAGATCAGTGTGGGGCTCACCGTGTCATCATACTTCAATTTCTGACCTGCATTAAGTGCTTTCTTTGCGTCAGGACCTCTGCAGGGAGCTAAGTGGAGAGGAATCATGGATGGGCAGGAATTGGAGGGGTGTTTGGGAACACCCATCATTGGTGCTGAGGAGCACAGAGATTCAGAGGGACTGGAGCTTTAAAGATCTGATGCAAAGAAAAAAGAAAAAACAAAAACGGATTTCCTAGTGGCTAAGTAGCTAGAACTCACCCAGTTCATTGTGGTGAGCCCTGGCTGGGGAACTAAGATCCTGCAAGCCAGACAGCGCAGCCAATAAATAAATAAAGTAGAATTGATGCTGGACTCCCTTCTGAACTCTTCTGTCGCAGAAAGGTTGTCACCCACAGTAGGATGAACATAGTGGAGTTAGGACTCTCCTTCATCCCTTCACACCTGCTCCCTCAGTGTCTCCCCTCGCAGGCCCCTAAGAAGGTGATCTTTCCAGCCGGTGGAGACCAGTGAAAGGTCAAGAAGCACCCTAAGGAGAGGTCACACCACTCTCTCCAGCTCTCCACCTGCCCACATGCTTGGTTTCTCTTAGACCTGAAGGTTCCCTAAGGCAGGGCTCTTTATAGTTAATGCTGGAAAGGACCACAGAGATGATTTAGCTAAATCCCCCATCTGTGGAGAAGGGAAACTTTGGACCAGGGAGGGTCTGTGATTTCTCCAGTATCATACAACTGAGTCTAAAAACTCTGAATATTCCATCATTTTGCCCTGAAAAGTGATGGCTTCAGGGGTAGTCATCAAAACACTTTACATCAGCAGGAATAACTAATACTGTGTTGATGTGTCGATGCTTTGAGAGGGACTGCAGAGAGGCTGGAGATGAGGTGAGGAGACAGAAAGAAAACACAAGTTGTAATTGTAGCTCTGCTCTCGGTTAGTGCCCCCCGGACACAGGGCAGAGGCAGCCCTCGAGTTCCCATCCAGACATTCTGCCTGAAGGAGGATGGAGACTCGAGGAAAGAGGCAAAAGACAGGACCCACGCGGCCCTGGGTGCAGCCTCGCAGCATCACAAAGAAAGCGGGCAGAGTGTCTCGGGGGCGTGGGGGTCTCTCCCAGCGCAGCCCTGCCCTGGTCTCTGTCTCCCGCAGAGCAATGCGCGTACAGGGCAGTGACTGCTGCGTCCAACAAGACGGACCACGAAAAGCGGTACGTTTACAACAGAAATTTGCATCCAGTTTGACAGCGCCATGAGGGTGTTTCTGACTGTGACCAAGAAGGGCGCATCAGTGCGTGTTCATTGCAGTGCTTTTTACAGTAGCCTAGACAGGGAGGCAACCTAAGTGTCTGTCAACAGATGAGGTGCATGTATTCAACGGAATATTACTCCGCCATTGAAAAGAACGAAATCACGCCGTCTGCAGCAACATGGTTGGACCTGGAGAATAACATAGAAAGGCAAACAGATAGAGACGAACTTATTTACAAACAGAAACACACTCACCGACTTAGAGAACTAATTTATGGTTACCGAGGGGAAGAGTGGTGGAGGGAAGGGATAGATTGGGAGTTTGGGGTTGACACGTACACATGGCTATATTTAAAATAGCCATCGGGCTTCACCGGCAGGCCAGTGGTTAAGACCACGAACTTTCACAACAGGGGTCACAGCTTCCATCCGTGGTCAAGGACCTTAGATCCTGCAAACTGCATGGCACAGCCTAAACAAATAACAAAATAAAACAGATAACCACAAAGACTTACTGAATAACACAGGGAACTCTGCTCAATATTCTATAATAATCTGAGACAAGAATTTGAAAAGTAATAGATACATGTACATGTATAACTTGGAGAAGGCAATGGCACCCCACTCCAGTACTCTTGCCTGGAAAATCCCCTGGATGGAGGAGCCTGGTGGGCTACAGTCCACGGGGTTGCTAAGAGTCGGACAGGAATGAGCGACTTCACTTTGACTTTTCACTTTCATGCATTGGAGAAGGAAATGGCAACCCACTCCAGTGTTCTTGCCTGGAGATTCCCAGGGACAGGGGAGCTTGGTGGGCTGCTGTCTATGGGGTCGCACAGAGTCGGATACGACTGAAGCAACTTAGCATAGCATAGCATAGTATGCTATGAAAAAAAACCATAATAGAAAAGAATATGAAAACGGATGTATATATATATATATATATATATTGTATAACTAAGTCACTTTGCTTTGCAGCAGAAATTACCCCATTATAAATCAACTATACTTAAAATCTTTAAAAATATTTTTTTAAAAAAGAAAAACTGCCCCAAATTGAATATACAGAGTGAGTTCCTGGGACTGAGACAGAGCAGCATGGTCAGAATGCACAGACCCCTGGACAAGGGCCCCACCCTGCAGCGCAGGGCTGAGGGGAGGGTGGGGGAGGGGAACCCCAGGAGACCTGGGCTCGGCGGCGTCACTAGAGGGGCGGGCTCTCCCCCCCAATCTCCACGCCCCAGGAGGTCCCAGGCTGAGTGGCCTGAACCCAGAAGGCTCACAGGTGGGGAAGACCCGCAGGAGAAAGGGCCAGACTTCCTGCTCATTAAACACAGAAGGAACACCGGGCTCCTGACTGTTGCTACAATCTTTTGTTGTTTTGGAGTTGCAGGAGGAAACTAGGAACCACGTTGAAAGAAGAATGAATCAAGCTACTTCTTTTCTCCTTCTCTTTTTCTAATGAGGAGATCAAAAGAAGGCTGTTGGCTGATAATAGTCTAATGCCAAGATCGTATTTGGCAGGATGATACATCCTTTTGAGCAAAATGGGGAAATGTCAATTTACGTAGCTTCATAACAGGTTCAACATTTCTGTTCAAAGAATATTACTTACTAGCCTAGACGTTTCTGGCAAAAGTGTTATAGAGTGTTACAGGGTGCCAGCTTTGACCCACTCCTGGTCCTCTCTGCAATTATGTCCAACAAGGTCTTTCTTGGGAAATTTGAATGTTTTCTTCTGTTTTTCCAACTCTTTTCCCCATCTTCTGCCTTCAAGTAGCTCACTGGATGATATATTTAACATCTAAATGTCAATTTGGCTTAAAAATAGTGAGTCACTGTAATGTACACCTGTAACTTATATAATCATGTGCATCAACTATACTTCAATTTAAGTTTTTTTTTAAGTAAAAGTCAGTTTGGCAAGAAAATCACTTAACGTGCGCTTTAGCTATCTCCTTTGTCATAACAAGATTCTTTCCCACACTCCTAGTCTAGGCTAAAGTGAATGTCGCCCCTGCAAGCTGGAGACCCTGCAGGAACACAGTCTTCTCATCTAACACGTGACCGATTTCCATCCGGGCCACATTCAAGCCCGCTGGTCAGCTGGGATTGTGTCCACCCCCTGGTCCATCACGGGGCCTGGGCCGCCCAGCTCCTCGTAATGCTGAAAATGGCCCATCAGCAGGGAGGTGTCTACACTTGCCAGTGGAGCACCCCAACCTGGACAAGCTGTCACCTTGGGGTACAGTGA
>SJYC01013759.1:0-22389 GCA_006408675.1 Madoqua kirkii | reverse complement strand
CCAGCATCGTGGTCTTTTCTACTGTGTCAGCTCTTCTCATCAGGTGGCCAAAGTATTGGAGCTTCAGCTTCAGCATCAGTCCTTCTAATGAATATTCGGGGTTGATTTCCTTTAGGATTGACTGGTTTGATCTCCTCTCAAGAGTCTTCTCCAGCACCACAGTTTGAAAGCATCATTTCTTCAGCATTCTGACTTTCTGTTTGACCAAGAATTCATTCTAATGTGCTATCATCAGAAGACAGTCATAAAGTTGAGTCAACTCAGGATTTTAAGGATCAAATCAGGTTTTGAAATTTGCCCTCTGGGGGTAGAAAATTATCGCAAGGAAACATGGAAGATAAATTATTAAATGCTTCTTTTTCTTTCCCTTTTTTATTGGGCAACTATAGGAAATTAAACCTGTGGATGGGGGGAGGAAAGATTGGGAATTTGAGATTCTCAGATGTAAAATATTACATACAGGATGGATAAAAAGCAAAGTCCTACCTTACAGCACAAAGGAACTATATTCAATATCCTGTGATACAGCATGACGGAAAAGATAGTTTAAAAAAGAATGTCTCTGTGTGTATAATTAAGTCATTCTGCTGTATAGCAGAAATTGACACAATATTGTAAATCAAGTATACTGCAGTTAAAATAAACTTTTAAAAATAAATAAACACAAAACTTAAAAAAAGACATAAAATTGTTGGATATTTGTAGTTTTTATGAGAAATAGTCTAAGATTTTTGAGAGAAAAGGCAAAATTATCCATTGCCAAGAATCTGATTTCACATGGTCTTTAGAGAATCTTCAGTAGGCTACCATCGCCCCCTCGTGGCCAATAGTGGAATTTAAACTTGGAACAAGAAACCAAGGGATTTGTCCACAATTTGTTGGCGTAATCCTACATTCACAATGGAAAGGTTAGACATATGAAAGTTAGAATAAATATGACCAAATATAGAGGCTTTGGCAGCACCAGCACTTCTGTGGTTTGGCTGTGCCTTTGACAGCCCCCATGGAAATAAGTTAATCATTTCTCTTTGCAATATTTATATTTTTTAATCAAAAAAATTTTTTTTCTTGGCAGCATGGTATGTGGGAATCTTAGTTTCCTGACAAGGGATTGAACCTGCACTCCCTGCATTTGGAAGCATGGAGTCTTAACCACTAGATCGCCAGGGAAGTCCCTATTTATATTTTTAATTAATTGCATGTAAAGAAACATACCAACAGAAGGCAACCCTTCAAAATCAACTTTGGAAAGAAGAAGGTCTATGTAAGTAGAGTCCTAGTACCCATAAAGCGAGGGGAATCAGCAGCAGCAATGCCCAGTAGACTTTCCTGATGGAGATGTTTACATCTGAGCTGCCGTGCAGGCTGCTGCCAGCCGCAAGTACTCTTGAGTACTGAAAATCCCAGCAGCTGGTGCAACAAGTGGGTTCAATTTTTCATTTAATTCTAAATTAGTTAAATTTAATTATTATAGCCACATGTGACTAGTGACTACCATATTGGACGGGCAGAGTTGAATTTATAATCATTCTCTAAAAAAAAATAGGCCCTCTTGGGATTCCCTGGTGGTCCAGTGGTTAGGACTTGGCACTTTCACTGTTGAGGCTGTGTCTTCAACCCCCAGTCAGGGAACTAAGATCTCAAAATAAATAAATAAATAAATAAATAATATAAATAAAATAAATATTAAAATATAAATATAAAACAAACAAATAAATGAAAGCCTTCTCTTGTAGCCTTTAATGGAGGCAGGAATACCTGTAAGATGAGTTGCTAGAAAACTGGAAAATGAAAAAGAATCTGAGTAAGCCAGGGAAGGTAAAGGTGAAGTCTTCTCTGGCCATTGGACGGTTAGATATGGGGAGAGCAGAATCTCAGGAACCTAAGAGGCCCACTAGCAACCTAATATCTTTACAAAAGAGATGAAGGAACAGTCCAGTTCTGGCACAGAAGCTACAGCCACAGAAGGAATCTTGGCAAACCCTCAGTTCATGTAGTTGGAAAATGCTGGGAATGAAGCCAAAGGGAATTACTAAGATAAAAAGCTCACAGACTTTGAGAACACAGTACAACGGAAAGGGGGCATTTCCACACACCTCCTCTGATTCACCTTCTGAGTCTAAAGAACTTTGCCCTGAAAATCAAGCCAGACCCTCTCCCAGGACACACAAATGACTCCAAGGTCCTTCCCTCCGGATCCGTGTGTAACAGGGTTAGTTCTGTCTGGAAACACTGCTGCTGCTACTTTGCTTCAGCCGTATCCGACTGACTCTGTGCAACTCCATAAAAGGCAGCCCACCAGGCTCCCCCGTCCCTGAGATTCTCCAGGCAAGAACACTGGAGTGGGTCGCCATTTCCTTCTCCAATGCATGAAAGTGAAAAGTGAAAGCGAAGTCCCTCAGTCGTGTCCGACTCTTAGCGACGCCATGGAATGCAGCCCACCAGACTCCTCTGCCCATGGGATTTTTCCAGGCAAGAGTACAGGAGTGGGGTGCTATCGCCTTCTCTGCTGGAA
Source organism: Madoqua kirkii (assembly GCA_006408675.1). Lineage (NCBI taxonomy): Eukaryota > Metazoa > Chordata > Mammalia > Artiodactyla > Bovidae > Madoqua > Madoqua kirkii. The sequence continues at coordinate 19,874 of SJYC01013759.1, read as the reverse complement.
ACATTACACCCTATTAATAAACGTTGGGAAAAGGACAATATTGCAAAATTCTAGGAACTTTCAGATACACGATCAACAGCAACTTTTAATTAGGAAAACTAATCTAATAAGCGGAGAAGGCATTGGCAACCCACTCCAGTACTCTTGCCTGGAAAATCCCATGGACAGAGGAGCCTGGTAGGCTGCAGTCCATAGGGTTGACAAGAGTCTTGCCTGGAGAATCCCAGGCCTGGGGGAGCCTGGTGTCTATGGGGTCGCTAAGAGTCGGACACGACTGAGCAACTTCACTTTCACTGTTCATTTTCATGCATTGAAGAAGGAAATGGCAACCCACTCCAGTGTTCTTGCCTGGAGATTTCCAGGGACAGGTGAGCCTGGTGTCTATGAGGTCGCACAAGAGTCGGACACGACTGAAGTGACGCAGCAGCAGCAGCAGCAGCAGCAGCAGCAGCAGCAGCAATCTAATAAGAGGGCTATTTTGACGGTTGGGGCATCTGAAGGAGAAAGGATCTAAAGGGATAGGTTGTGATGACATCCAATGGGGTTACAGAGAAACAAAATGTTTCTATGGTGGTTTCTCCTGTCCCCGCATATGTTCTTTGAATTTATTACTGCAATTTTGGGAAATAGAAAAGCTTCCACTTTGAACCCTTGAAATTCCACGTTCCCAGAAAAACATGTCAATAAGAAATAGGGTCAGGTCTCAAGAAGAGTATGCAAAAACAATTATGACAAAATAGTTGGAAAAACTTGAAGTAATCCATCCCACTAACTCTCTCTCTTTTTTTTGCCACACCTAAAGATCCCCCTCTCCACCACCCCCCATACCCCCCAGTGTGGGATCTTAATTCCTCATTCCCTGATGAGGGATGGAACCCCGGCCCCCTGCACAGGAATGTGGAATCTTAACCACTGAACTCCCAGAAAAGTCCCAAAGAGAACTCTTAAACATCTCATTTTGTTCAGTCAAAACATAGATGAATCTTGGAAGTTAATTGCGAGTTATAGCAATATTAAGAATATCAGCTAATTCTTTTAAAAATTTTTATTGAAATACAGTTGATTTACAACGTTCTGTTAGTTTCATGGGGCTTCCCTGATAGCTCAGTTGGTAAAGAATCTGCCTGCAATGCAGGAGACCCCAGTTCAGTTCCTGGGTTGGGTAGATCTGCTAGAGAAGGGATAGGCTACCCACTCCAGTATTCTTGGGCTTCCCTTGTGGCTCAGCTAGTAAAGAATCTGCCTGCAATGCAGGAGACCTGGGTTCGATCCCTGGGTTGAGAAGACCCCTTGGAGAAGGGAAAGGCTACCCACTCCAGTATTCTGGCCTGGAGAATTCCATGGACTGTATAGTCCATGGGGTTGCCAGAGTGAGTTTCAGGTTTACAATGAAGTGAGTCAGTTATACATATACGTATAGCCTTTTTTTTTTCTTTTTAGATTCTTTTTCCATGCAGCCTATTTCAGAGTCTTGAGTAAAGTTTCCTGCACTATACAATATGTTGTTATTAGTCATCTATTTTATTACAGTAGTGTGTATATGTCAATCCCAATCACCCAATTTATCCTTCTCCAGCAATCAGTTCAGTTCAGTCGCTCAGTTGTGTCTGACTCTGCGACCCCATGGACTGCAGCACACCAGGCCTCCCTGTCCATCACAAACTCCCAGCATCCACCCAAACCCATGTCCATTGAGTTGGTGATGCCATCCAGCCATCTCATCCTCTGTCGTCCCCTTCTCCTCCCACCTTCAATCTTTCCCATCATCAGGATCCTTTTAAATGAGTCAGTTCTTCACAGCAGGTGGCCAAAGTATTGGAGTTTCAGCTTCAGCATCAGCCCCTCTAATGAATATTCAAGACTGATTTCCTTTAGAATGGACTGGTTGGATCTCCTTGCAGTCCAAGGGACTCTCAAGAGTCTTCTTCAATACCACAGTTCAAAAGCATCAATTTGGTACTCAGCCTTCTTCACAGTCCAGCTCTCACATCCATACATGACCACTGGAAAAACCATAGCCCTGACTAGACAGACCTTTGTTGACAAAGTGATGTCTCTGCTTTTTAATATACTATCTAGGTTGGTCATAACTTTTCTTCCAAGGAAGAAACGTGTTTCGATTTCATGGCTGTAGTCACCATCTGCAGTAATTTGGGAGCCCAAGAAAGTAAAGTTTGCCATTGTTTTCACTGTTTCCCCATCTATTTCCTATGAAGTGATGGGACCAAATGCCATGATCTTAGTTTTCTGAATGCTGAGCTTTAAGCCAACTTTTTCACTCTCCTCTTTCACTTTCATCAAGAGGTTCTTTAGCTCTTCTTTGCTTTCTGCCATAAGGTGGTGTCATCTGCATATCTGAGGTTATTGATGTTTCTCCGGTCAGTCTTGATTCCAACTTGTGCTTCTTCCAGCCCAGCGTTTCTCATGATGTACTCTGCATATGAGTTAAATAAGCAGTGTACTTGATGTACTTGATGTACTCCTTTTCCTATTTGGAATCAGGATGTTGTTCCATGTCCATTTCTAACTGTTGCTTCCTGACTTGCAAACAGATTTCTCAAGAGGCAGACCAGGTGGTCTGGTACCAGGACCCAGGGACCCCACAGAGACTGAGACAGTACTGTGTCTGAGTGTCTTCTGTGGAGGTTCGGGTCAGCAGTGGTCTGCCGCCGGGGCAGGGGCTCTGGGTGCAGCAGACCTGGGTATGGCATAAGCCCTCTTGGAGGAGGTCGCCATTAACCCCACCATAGAGCTGCTAGAATTTACACAGGACTGGGAAATAGACTCTTGGAGGGTACAAACAGAAACTTGTGTGCACCAGGACAGGAGAAAGGAGAAGTGACCCCACAAGAGACTGACCCAGACTTTTCTGTGAGTGTCTCCAGCAATAGCTAATTGTTAATATTGTTGTTTAGTCACTAAGTCGTGTCTGACTCTTTTTCGACCCCATGGACTGTAGCCGGCCAGGCTCCTCTGTCCATGGGATTCTCCAGGCAAGAATACTGGAGTGGGTTGCCATGCCCTCCTCCAGGGGATCTTCCTTTTCCCAGGGATCTTCTGCACTGGCAGGCAGATTCTTTACCATTGAGCCACCTGGGAAGCCCAATTATTAACAGTACTCAGTGATAAGAAAAAAAATAATGAATTGTTGGACAACAAGCTTCTTCTTTATAGCACATGGAACTATATTTAATATCCTAGAATAAACTATAATGGAATAGTTTATAAAAATAATGTATATATATATATATATATAATAACTGAGTCATTGTACTGTAGAAATTAACACAACACTGTAAACCAACTATACTTCAATTTTAAATGCTTAGAAAGTAAAAAAAAATATTTTAATTAAAAAATAAAAAAGAATAAAATATCGCTATTTTCAGCAACATGGATGGACTTAGAGAATATTATCCCTAGTGATGTCAGAGAAAGACACATACTACGTGATAACACTTCTATGTGGAATCTAAAAATAACATAGATGAATCTGTATGTGAAACAGACCCACAGACATAAAGACAAATTTATAGTTCCCAAAGGGGAGGGGGAGGGAGGGACAAATTAGGAGAAGGGAATTAACAGCTACAAACTACTATTCATAAAGTCGATAAGCAAGAAGGATTTACTGTATAGGTCATGGAGTTATATTCAATATCTTGTAATAATCTATAATACAATCTAATCTGAAATATATATATAACTGAGTCACTTTGTTGTACACTTGAAACAAACACAATAATATAAATCAACTATCACATTTTTTTAAAGAATAATAGCAAATTCTCTTCTAAATAAGTAATTCTTAAATCATGCTCGCTAGATGCCAGGGACTAAGTACTTTTTGAAACATTTATTTTATTCGTTTATTTGGCTCTGCCAGGTCTTAGTTGCAGCATGCATGCTCGGTCGGCTTAGTCGTGTCCAACTCTTTCCGAGCTCATGGACCGTACACAGCCGCCAGGCTCCTCTGTCCATGGGATTTTCCAGGCAAGAATACTGGAGTGCGTTGCCATTTCCTCTTCCAAGGGATCTTCCCAATAGCATGCAGGATCTTCAGCTGCAGCATATGGGGGCTTGTTCCCTGACTAGGGCTCGAACCCAGGCCCCGTCTATTGAGAATTTAAAATCTTAGCCTGGACCACCAGGGAAGTCCCTAACTACTTTTCAAATATTTCATTCATAGTGAATAAAATGTGTTAAGCCCTGTACCTGGTATTATTTCCTTAGTGAAAGATCTCTCTAAATCAATCCTTGATGAGCATGTGGGCACTCATCTGGCTGATACTCTTCTTGAAACCAATGAACTATGCCCACCACCAGGTTATTTTCCCTTGACTGCCCCAGCGAATCACATTCACTATAGAACCACAGTAGATATTTTCACCCTCAGGCTCAATCCAATAAAGCAGAAGTTAAAGAGATGACCTAAACCCAGTGCAAGGATTAAAATTGTTCATTAAATTTACGACACATTAACCAGGGGTGACTTGAAAACAATTATGTCATAGCCTTTATTTTGATAGAGGTGACGATTACACAATGAATATGCTTGTCAAAACTCACAGGACAGGATAGTTAAAAAGGATGAAATGATTATATGTAAACAGTATCTCTGGAGAAGGCAATGGCAACCCACTCCAGTACTCTTGCCTGGAAAATCCCATGGACGGAGGAGCCTGGTGGGCTGCAGTCCATGGGGTGGCTAAGTCGGACATGACTGAGCAACTTCACTTTCACTTTTCACTTTCATGCATTAGAGAAAGAAATGGCAACCCACTCCGGTATTCTTGTCTGGAGAATCCCAGGGAAGGGGGAGCCTGGTGGGCTGCTGTCTATGGGGTCACATAGAGTCGGACACGACTGAAGCGACTTAGCAGCAAACAATATCTCAATAAATCTGTTTTTTTTTTAACTGCACCCCAAAACTCTGTCTTCCCCTATTGATTTTATTATGAAAAGAGAATGAATCATAAAATCACAAAATTTTCAGTAAATTTAGGGGGAAGAAAATTTTGCCTAAGATCAGGCCCTTGAAATTCCCTACCCCCAAAAAGAAGACCAGAAATTAATTGGCCTGTTTGAGTTCTGAAATCTGAATCTCACACATCTGTATTAAACTGCAATCGCTTCATCATATTACTAAGAATGGATCCAAATTCATGTGGATTTTTTAAAATTATTTATTTGAATTGAAGGCTACTTACAATATTGTGGTGGGTTTTGCCATACACCGCGGAGGCCCCTGATCCCGAGGAGACGCTGACCGCCTGGACCCCCGCCCCGCCCGGAGACCAGTCTGCCCGGTGCCGCCGATTTCCTCTCCCTTCCCTGTTGTCGCCTCTGTCTTAAATCTTACTTCATTTCCTATCATTTATGGTGTCTTTTGTTTTTCTTTTATCTATCTTAATAGGAGAGTAATTACAACATTGTGATGGGTTTCGCCATGCATCGGCGTGAGCCGGCCACAGGCACACGTGTGTCCCCGTCCTGAGCCTCCCTCCCGCCTCCCTCCCCACCCCTCCCCTCTGGGTGGTCCCAGTGCACCGGCTTCCAGTGCCCTGCTTCATGCACCAAACTTACATTGGTCATCTGTTTCACATACAGTAATACACATGTTTCAATGCTGATATGGGTCTTCAAACAGTAAGATGCCTTAGGGCTATGCTGTCTGATATGGTAGCCTCTAGCTACATTCGGCCATTGAGATTAATTAAAATTTAATAAAACCAAAAATAAAGTTCTTTAGGTGCACTAACCTGTTCTTTCAAGTGCTTGATAGCCACATGTGGCTAGTGGCCACGGTGCTGGATTGCAGAGATGTAGAATCTATCTGTCGTCACAGAAGGACCTAGTGGGCAGCACCGCTCCAGCAGCCAAACAGGCGGACAGACCACTAGAGTTTAAGGACTGGGTGCTGCATATGTAACCGTGTGGCGCAGGTCTCTGAAAATTCAGTTTGGCTGGCATTTCTGATTAAAATCATCTTGAGGAGTTCCCTGGTGGTACTTGTCAGTCAACCAATGGAAGGGACATGGGTTCGATCCCTAATCCAGGAAGATCCCACCTGCCACGGGGCAACTGAGCCCACGCACCACCACTACAGAGCCTGTGCTCAAGAGCAACGAAGGCCCAGCACAGCCAGAAATAAACATAAGTAAATTATAAGTAAAACAAATCATCTTGAGATGGTACATATTATAGCTATTCCACTAGTACTGCAACAAAGTCAATGACCTTCCCAGACACTCAGAGGCAAGCACACCAGTAGAGATGACTCAGGGCAGAGTCGCAGAGAAAGCGTGACACAGAACCGTAAGCAATCCCCAGAGGGAGGTTTGCCAGCAAAACAGGATGAATAGCCTATTCATATTTAAATTTCTGCTTAACGCATTGCCTAAAGCTGTTGGTTTTTAGGCCACCACTCTTGGGTAGGTTACATTGGAACCCCCTCCCATGGAGGCAAAAGTAAACTATTAAACAGTTGATTTTTTTTGTAAGTTTCAGGACAGCTTTTTTAAATTTTTTTTTTTTTGAATTAAATTTTATGAGCGTATAGTTGTTTTACAACGTTGTGCTAGTCTCTACAACAAAATGAAACAGCTATATGTATAAATGTAGCACCCATTTTTTTGGATTTCCTTCCCATTTAGGTCACCACAGAGCACTGAGTACAGTTCTCTGTGCTCCACAGGAGTTTCTCAATACTTACCTATTTTATCCATAGTATCAATAGCATATACATATGTCCGTCCCAGTCTTCTACTTCATCCCACCCCTCCCTTTTCCCCCTTAGTGTCTATATGTTTGTTCTCTATGTCTGTGTCTCTATTTCTCTTTTGCAAATAAGATCATCCATACCATTTTTCTAGATTCTACATAGATGTGTTAATTGTGGGACTGCTTCATTGGTAAAAGTAGCCACCGCAAAGTTCTCCCTTTCTAGATTTTCTCAAGAAATTATTTAGAGACATGGCATGCAGAGAATTGTGCCTCTGTATCTTTAAACCCACAGTTCCCTGATGGAAATTTCCATTTTATTTGGGCTCATAGACTTCGAGAGTGAGTCCTAGTTTTCCTTTCTGTTACCTGTGGCCACGTGTGAGTTCTGGCCAACGTATTGTAAGCAGAACTGCTGTGTGCAGCTTCCAGAAGGTGGTCTTGGATCCTTCTTTCTGCTTTCTCTTTCCTATCGATTGAAGGCAAACACGAAAGCTGGAACTCCAGCAATCATATTGGACCTGAGAGGTAAGAACCATGTTGAGGCTACTGCAACAAGATGGGAAACGTCTGAATCTCTGACACAGTTAAAGACCATATCAGCTCTGGGTTTCAACACAAGAGAGAAATAAAAGTTTGTCTTCGTGAAACCACAATTGTTCTCAGAGTTTTCTGCTTCTCACAGCTCAGTCAATCCGAACCAATATATACAGCATCTCTGGTTCACAATGAAAACATAACAAGGGTAACTCATGGAAACATAAAACGGAGCTCTCAATGTATGTATTACCCCCAATAATCAGATACAGTCCCAAGGCAGAACCCTGCAAACGTCTCGCAGCAGCTTATCTGCACGGTAATCACACCTCACTTGGTGCCTTGTCACATGACACCCTCCAAAGTGCTTGTCAGTAAAGAGCAAGGGAGGGTCTGTGAGCCCTGAAACTGCGGCTGGCAGGATGGGGAGTGAATCTCAGATGCTGTTGTGTGGGTCTGTGCATCTACTGAGCTTGATGCCATCTCAAAGGATTTCAGAGAGGACCCGGTGTAGATTTCTTTGTGGTAATAAATCAGTAAGACCATTCAGCAACTGTTATACTTTCCAGTATTCCATGTTGCATCCTCATCTGCCAAATAGGAGACTTAGTATCTTCAAAGCATAAAATCAATCTTTAAAAACATAACAGGTGGAACTGGTTATTTCTACCGCTAAGTGGTGTCAGGCAGCTTTTCTTTCATTCAGCTGTTTGTTTTGGCTGAGGGAGTTCATTGTTGCTGCCCATGGGCCTCCTCTCCTTGCAGCGAGCGGGGCTACTGTCTCCTTGTAGTGTGGGGGCTTCTCTTGTTGTGGAGCACCAGCTCTCGGTGCAGGGCTCAGTAGTGGCGGCACTGGACTCCAGTAGTGGCGGCACTGGGCTCCGGTAGTGGCAGCACTGGGCTCAGTAGTGGCGGCACTGGGCTCCGGTAGTGGCGGCACTGGGCTCCGGTAGTGGCAGCACTGGGCTCAGTAGTTGTGGCGCATGGGCTTAGTTGCTCCACAGCATGTGGGATCTTCCTGGGCCAGAGATCGAACTAGTGTCCCTTACATTGGAAGGCAGATTCTTAACCTCTGGACCACCAGGGAAGTGCTAATGCAGCTTTTCTTTTTTGCCTAATGTCATGTTTGACAGTGATATTAGCAAAAGCACAACAGCTATAACCAAAGCATGTGTTATACTCTAGCCAGAGAAACTCGCCCAGTGACGCCACCTCTCGCTGACTTGATGACCAAGCAGAGCAGAGATATGGAGCCCACAGCCTTCTGGGATACGTAGTGCTCCCAAACACAGTTATCTAAGTGGTCCAGATTTACAGATTATTATTTTTTGACCATAAGCCCCTGGTAGCTCAGTTGGTAAAGAATCTGCCTGCAATGCAGGAGACCCCAGTTCAATTCCTGGGCTGGGAAGATCCCCTGGAGAAGGGACAGGCTACCTACTCCAGTGTTCTTGGGCTTCCCTGTGGATCAGCTAGTAGTAAAGAATCTGCCTGCAATGTGGGAGACCTGGGTTCGATCCCTGGGTTGGGAAGATCCCCTGGAGAAGGGGAAGGCTGCCCACTCCAGTATTCTGGCCTGGAGATTTCCATGGACTGTATAGTCCATGGGGTCACAGAGTTGGACACGACTGAGTGACTTTCACAGACGCCACAAATATCAGCTTAAGGCTAAGAAGCAGTCCAAAGTGTGGCAGACTAGAGGACCCATCCCCAGCATTCATACTATAGTCTTACTGACTTCCCTACTCCAAGTCCACCCCTCCTAAGCCTGCCAACCTGTTGTTGGCTGTGTGCCTGTGTCTGGAACCTTCACACACTCCTCCAATCTGGGGGATGAGGGGAGTTGCCTGCAGACAACTCCATCAAAGCATGTACTGTTCCAAGTGCCATCAGTGACTTCCTCTTCTTTATTAGGTTCAAGTTAAACCCTTCTGAGGGGCAGCCAAGACATTTCAGAACCCAGGCCCTCCTACAAGAATTTAGGTTCTGACTCAACCAAACCCAAATTCACTTCCCAGTTTTCTGTTTCCTTCTATATATCACCTCACCACCCCATCTAGAAGCCTCCACTGCCCACAAGCCACTGGAAGTGCCGCCAGCTCCCACATGTCCAGATGCAGAGACACTTGCCCCACTCATGTCCAGCCCCACCCCGAAACTTCCACCTCTGAGCCCTGTCCTTGAAACTCCCCTCATCCTTCCTTAGAGCCAGGCCTCAGCTTGCTGCAGCTCCACCGCAAGCAGAGGGCTGTGGTCCTGGCGTCCTCGCCTGCAGCTTGGCACGGAATCGCTCATAAAACTGTTATACAGGGTTGCTTGGCATACTAGTTAAAATAGGCTTTTGTGGATTGGCCTGGGGACCTAACCACCGTGTATAAATGTTATTGGAGTAAATGCATGGCTTTGTTTCTTCAGAGAAAAGCCCTCTGAGCTCAGAGCATCTTACCAAAAGTGACCTTTGGGGACACTCCCCTTTGTGCTCCGAGGGCGACCTCTGAGGTTTGGCTCCAGCTGCAGAGAAAGCTCTGAAGAACCTCGGCTCTGGCCCCCGCTTGGCTGGGAGTGGGTGCGGGCGGGCAGCGTGGGGAGTGTCTATTTAAGTCTGATCGTCTCTTCAGCCGAGGCCTGGGGTTCGGGCGAGGGGGGTGGGAGGGGTTGGGCGGGAAGAGAAGGGTGTCTGAAGCAGTTGAGATGGAGACGAGGGCGTGGGTGATCCCAGAAACCACATCCATCGCCTGATCCCAAACAGACGAAGTTCAAGGGCTTCCGCCCTTGTGCTGTGGGAGTGAGGGCTCAGCTGGTGACTTCGGAGGGGCGGCAGGCAGGGATGCTTGCGCGTTAACCGGGGGCGCCCTGGGCGCCGGCACCAGGGGGCAGCGGGAGCCGAAAGGGGTCTACACCTGCGCCCGGTTTTCCCGAGCGCCTGCTCCGGCGGCGAGGCTGGGCTTCTGCATGGGGGGCGCCCTAGGGCTGAGACCGAGTCAGCTCCGGCACTGCAGGGTTTCAGGGATCCGGGCCGTGTCCTCGGGGGTGGGGACGCCGTCCAGTCGGGGATCCCCGGAAGGAAGGGCCAGGACTTTGCCTCCCGGGACTCCAGCTTGGGGGTGCAAGGCGGCCCCTCTCCCGCCGGCTCCCTGGGGTCTGCGGACCGGAAGCCATGGCGCGCACACACGTGCACACACATGTGCAGACGCTCGTACACGCGTGCCCCTCCCGCGCCCGCAGCCGGGCATCCGGCGAGAAAAGCGGCCTCGCGACCCGGAGGCCCCGGAGGAAGGCTTCCTCTTCCCTCAAACAGGCAGGAGGCTGGATGCGCATCCCAGGAGCCGCCAGGGATGCCCAGCGGTGCGGCCAGCCCTGAGCATGGGGAAAACCTGCCCCGGAAGCCTAGGAGCTGCTGAACAAGCCCCGGGATAGGGGGCTCTGGGGGACGGCCCGGAGTCAGAGGAGACTCCCGGCCAAGCCCTGTGCATCTTGCCGCCGCAGGAAACCTGGAGGAATGTGGACACTGATTCTCAAGAGCCTGGGGAACCCCGGCCGCAGCCCTGGCTATTAATGACGGGGCAGGCAAGCTTGCACCAAAGGCAGGGGCAGTAAACGCCGTCGTGAAAGTCAGCCTCGGTCTCATTCGCAAGGAGCTCAGACCAGGCATCTAAGGCCCCTTCCAGCTTCGAGGGCCCTAAAGATCGGGAAGAGGTGTCGGTTAAAACCAGGGTCAGGCGCCCTCACTTGAATCGCTCAGGCGCCAGGGTCATACAGAACCCTTGGCCCCCACGTGATGTCGCTGGGGGGTCTGTTATGAACTCTCTCTGCACCCTAGCACCTTAACAGGACAAGTCCTCCAGGAAATGGATTAAGCCATCCATTTCTGGTAACAGCTCAGCCAGGAGTAAGGGGCATGGTGGGAGGGGGGTGCGGTGAGAATTGAAATAACAACACAAGCAGCAGGCACATACACCCCAGGAGGAGACAATCACATTTTTTAACAACCAGTCAGAGTGGACGCAAGTCATAGTGCTGGATGAGATCCTGGGAGTCCCTTCCATCCAGATTGCACGATAACTGAAGGATCAGGGAGGGTGGGGCATCCAGGGCAAGGATGGGGTTTGCGAGGATGTCGGTGGGATACTCAAGGGACTCAGGGCCACCGTGGTTTCCCAACTAATGTGGAAGAATCTCAATATTTCAACCGTCTGCTGACCACTGGCCCTGCACACACCCCTCACTATTCCACGTCTCCCCTGGGGGAGTAGCCAGGTCCCCAAGTAACAGGCGTTCCTGCAAGACCCCAGACCGAGTGAAAGACAGCAGGCAGGCAGGTCAGGAAGCCAAGCACCCAGTAGGCAGAGATGAGCGAGCCCCACCTGGGCAGAGAGAGGCAGAGCCCTGAGACAAAGGAGGCGGTGCATTCCAGCGTTCACAGGGGCTGTTGTGGGGGGTGTGAGGGAGGCGGGGGTCGGCCCCCAGCCCCCCACAGTCACTGAGGAAAGCCTTGAGGCGAGGAGGACGGTGCTGGGCTCGCCCCTGGAGAGCCCCGTCTCCAAAGTCCGCTGATTTTTGTTGTCATTTCCCTCTTTATCTTTTTTGTCATTTTGCTTTCCATGCTTTAAATAATTAATATAATTACTTTTAAATACAAAATACACAGTGTCCTTTCTCTTCTCTTCCACATGTTTGGGGTGACTGGGAGGTAAATTTTAAATAAAGGTCTTGGCTGTTGAGCAGGGCCCAGGGGGAGGGGGCGGGCCCAAGGGAGGGGCGCCGCGAGGCCCGGGGTGCTCCTCCCCTGCTTTGCCCCTGATGGGGGACTCTCAGTGCCCTGGCCCGAGGGCCCCTAGATGGTGAGAAGCCCTCCTTTGAGGTGGCACAAAGCTGACACTGTGGGACTCCAGGTGGGCCTGGCGTCGGCGGACAAGGTCAGACGGAGGAGGAGGTCCTAGCCCATGAAACAGACAGGCCCCAGCAGCACCCCGCCCCGCCTTGGAGGGGCCCCCAGGTCTGAGAAGGAGGCGTCCAGCACCGGCAGCTGCTCCAGCACAGGCGTGTGAACCTCCAGCACCGTCCGGCCTTGCTGGGTCTTGAGGACAGGGAGAGACACAAGAGCAAGAGGAGTGAGCATGGGAAAGGCAGGCAGGAGCCTTGGGCCACCCAGCCGCAGGCCCAGCCCCCGCTCCTTTGAGCACTGTGAGACGCTGATCCCCTCATCTGCGTCACAAGTTCAAACTGTGCCAAATTCCCTTTCTAAAGTTTCTTCCAGAGAGCTAGGACTGGGAAAGCTGGGAAAGTTGGTTGTGTGTGTGTGTGTGTACACCTGTGCGGGCACTCTTGAGCCAGTCTTGTCAGCTGTGGGTTTGTCTTTGAGATTATCCGTCTGTAGTGGTTGTGCGAGCCTGTGTGACTCCACAAGGATGTGTGTACCTGTGTTTGTGGCTGTGTGTGATGACAGCCAACATGATTCCACACGTCTGTGTACCTGTGTGACCCTCTCCAGGCAACTCTAGAGACGCACGTACAGATTGGGGGTGTCCTCCCTGGGGAGCAAGCAGTGTTAACAGCCCCGTATGTGCAAAGGGGAACCCATGTAAATACGCTTACGAGCCTGTATGCTGGGCTTTGAGTGGGCCCGTCCTCCACCATCCAGCCTTCCTGCCCTTCCCGACACCAGAAGCAGGCTTCCTCCTGCTCAGCCCAGCACCCCTGCCCGGGGTCTTCCTGCCTCCTCCAGCCTGAGTCCAGGGCCAGCCCCTACCCAGCTCTCCCTGGTGCCCACCTGGAGCCGTCCCGGATCTCCTTGACGTAGGGGCTGGTCTCCGGGCTCAGCTCGTCCTCATTGGCCCCCCGGAGCTTCAGGGGGCCGTCCTGGGCCTCCCCAGAGCACGGGTAGGAGACATTCTGGCGGGCTGAGACGCTGAGCAGCCGCAGGAAGGTGAGCTGCACCACGCCCACCGGGGCACCCTCGGAGTCCACGTAGGAGAACTGGGGGAGAGGGGGGGCTGCAGTCACAGGCAGGGCTGGGGCCAGGGTCACGAGAGCGGAGGGAACGGGGAAGGGCCAGGGGAGAAATGGGGGGCAGGAGTCAAACAGAGGGCAAACTTTTGCCACAGGTGGTCAGGGGCAGGAGACGAAGTTAGCAGCAGGAGACTGCCCAGAAGGAACAGAAGCGTCAGCCGGCTCCATGGGGTCAAAGGCCAGGGGACCTCAGAAACCAGGGAGCCTCTAGGCCCAGAGGGGGACTGCACAGGGTCAGGGCGGCCAGGGGCCAGCTCTCACCTGCGTGACATCGTCCCTGGGCGTCACACAGGTTTCCCCTCCAGCTGTAAAGTTGCAGAAAACCCGGAAGGCATCCCGAGCACAGCCCTGGTTGGGGTCGACCCAGTACTTTCCTGTCAAGCGAGGAGGGGCGGTCAGGGCACCTGGGCCTTGTACCCAAGAGGTCTCTGCTCCACACGTCCCCCCAGGGCTCCCACCAGCCGCCCCTAGGCCTCTGTTCCACCCCCAGACCCCCAGACCATAGCCCGCCCCGCTTCAGTCTCCCTCGTCACTTTATGCCCCTTCCCACTGCTGCAACCCCACCCCCGGGGAAGCACCCCAGGCTGGCGGCTGGGGTTGGCAGGAGCGCTGACACTCACACTCTGGTACCATGTGTGGCCACAGGCTTGCACATGTGTCTGTGTGTGTGAATGCCAGCATGCTGTCCACGGGAGTATGTTTATTCCTGTAGACACTGGGCAGATGGTGAGCTGATGACCCTGGGAGGACCGTGTGTGTGTGTGTGTGTGTGTGTGTGTGTGTGTGTGTCTCTCCCTGGGAGGACCGTGTGTGTGTGTGTGTGTGTGTGTGTGTGTGTGTGTGTCTCTCCCTGGGAGGACCGTGTGTGTGTGTGTGTGTGTGTCTCCCTGGGAGGACCGTGTGTGTGTGTGTGTGTGTGTGTGTGTGTGTGTGTGTGTGCACATGCGCACTCAGTCATGTCTGACTCTGCAACCCCATGGACTGTAGCCTGCCAGGTTCCTGTCTGTGGAATTTTCCAGGCAAGAATACTGGAGTGGGCTGCCATTTCCCACTACAAGGGATCCTCCCAACCCAGGGATTGAACCGATATCTGTTGTGTCTCCTGAACTGGCAGGTAGATTCTCCATCACTACCACCTGGGAAGCTCTTTAACAACCATCTCTCACAGTGGCCCACGACTGAATGAGCCATCTCGCGTGTCTGGGATCAGTCACTCAGTCCTGTCCTACTCTTTCGCTTCCTGAGGACTGTAGCCTGCCAGGCTCCTCTGTCTGTGGGATTCTTCAGGCAAGAATACTGGAGTGGGCTGCCATTTCTTCCTCCAGGGGATCTTCCTGACCCAGGGATCAAACCTGTGTCTTGTATCACCTGCCTTGCAGGCAGATTCTTTACCCACTGAGCCATCACACCAGTTGTTAATATTGAAATGCTTCTGATCTGGTTGGTAAGAGCTGCCGCCCTAAGCTGACCACCCCCACCGGCCTCATCCCCACTCCGACAGCTTCCCCAGGCCTCCCCGACATCCATCCTGCTTGTTCACATCGGCGCTGTGGTTCACAAGCTGAGCTCCTGAGGCTGGCACTGACCATCGGGCAGCTCCGGGTGGCAGAGCTTCAGGTCCTGGCAGGTGCGAGCAGGGCTGTCCTGGGTCCCCGTGGGCCGCCGCATCTGCTCGATCTCCTCCCGCAGGGAGTCCAGGGAGCCAAAGATCTCCTCCAGGCCCCCAGGACTGCCTGGAGCACCCCCAGTCGGCACAGCTTCATCTTCCTGCATCAGGCGGCTTCCATCCACCGAGCGCCGCGTCTTCTTGGGCATCTGGATGGGCAGGGGCTGGATCACCTCTCCCGGGGGGCCCTGGGTGAGAGACGAAGGCAGGGTGAGGAAGATGCGGAGAAACACTCAAACAGAACAGAGCCAACAGAAACCCGGGCCCTGCCTCGTGACTCACCGGGTGTCCCGGAGGGCCCTGGACGCCCTTCTCTCCCTTAGGTCCGGCAGGACCCTGAAAAAGGAGGCAATGAGGTCATGGAGGGGTCAAGAGGTCAAGTAGGCGATTAAGGTTACAGAGGATTAAATCAGTCAGGGGCTGGGGGTAAGGGAAAGGGTGGGATGTTTGTCCTGGAGAGATAGTGTCAAGTTCAGCTGTGTGCGTGGCAGGGGTGGTCAGAGCTGCTGGGGGTCACTCACTGTGGCTCCTTTGGCTCCTTTGGGGCCAGCAGGTCCCTGTGAAATGAGGAAAGAGAAAGAGGCAGTCACCATAAGGGAGGGTTGGGACATGGAGACCTGCAGAGGCAAGGTCACGAGTCCCAGGACCCTGGGGCCACCCAGGAGGGGCAGGCAGGGGAGACAAGGGGACACTGGTGAGGTGCTGGAAGGACAGGTTGGAAACTCTGCAGGTGCAGGAACATATGGGGCACGTGGGGGCCTCTGCATGTTAGGCTGGCGGTTGCCGTGGAAACCAGGGGGGATTATGGGGGCCGTGGGGTTTACAGGATTGAGAGGAGGAACAGATGGGATACTCACAGGGAGGCCGGGGGGCCCTCCAGGACCAATGGGGCCAGATGCTCCCGGAATGCCCTAGGAAGGGGGGGCCTGGTTCAGCTGCATCTTCCTCAGCGCCCCACTGCCCACTCCCACCCCGCCCACAGCAGGCGCCCTGAATCCCCACCCTCCATCTGCCCAGACCTCCCAGGATCATGCCCCACACTCACTGTCTCTCCCTTTTGCCCTGTGGAGCCCTGAGGACCGGGAAGCCCGCGATCACCCTTCTCCCCCTGCTCCCCAGGGGGGCCGATGAGTCCGATGAGACCTGGGTGACCCTGGAAAAGCGGACAGGTGGTGAGGGGGAGCCACAGAAGAGACCCATGATGGGGAGAAGGAGGACCACAGGGGTCGGAGCGCAGAAGGCAGGAGGGACTCAGGCTGGGGTTGTAGGAAGCCCAGGGCTGCCACAGCCCTGACTGAGGAGGGCCCCCCGAGAACATGGGGTCCCCAGGGGCTTCAGGGAGGAGGCTGAGACTCCTGGCTGCATGTGATCACTCACCTTCTCGCCCTTGGCCCCAGCATCGCCCCGGAGGCCAGGTAGCCCTGGGGGTCCCTGTGGGGAGACAGGAAGTCAACTCTCCAGCGGGAGGTGGGACCACCACTCCAACTTCCTCCAAGGCTGGATGCCCACTGCCCTGGGGGGCCCACCCCACCCCACCCCATCCACAGTCACTCACCACAGGGCCTGGAGGCCCAGCCTGGCCTGTGGCCCCGGGACGGCCTTGCTGACCCTGCAGATTTGAGGGGACCACAGGGATCAGGAGATGTGTCCCCCGCACCACACCCCTCCCAGCCCGGCCAAACCTCTGCATCGTGACTTACCACTGAGCCAGGGAGACCTCTCAGGCCGTCAGGACCAGGCTTTCCTGCTGGGCCTGCAGGACCCACAGGGCCTGTCTTCCCTGGGGCGCCCACAGCGCCAGGATCCCCCTGAAACACACCAAAGAAGTGTCCCAAAAGGCAGAGGACGGTGTGGTAGGGGCAGCAGATCCAAGGCAGGTGGGGTGAGACAGAGGGGAGGGGTCGAGCCCCTGAGACCCCTGGGGTAGGGAGGACAGGGAACCCCGCCTGGAGGAGGGGGCGTGGGGGAGGCGTCTGGGGCCAGAGGGTGAGGACCGGGAGGGGCGGGGCGGTGCAATGGGCATCCCAGCATCCAGGAGGCTCTCCCCACCTTGGCGCCCTTCTCTCCTTGTCGCCCTTCAGGACCAGGTGTGCCTGCAGGTCCCTGCAGGTGGAGGAGGGGAAGGGGTGCAGGTGGCCGTGAGCAGCCAGGCTCACCTCCCACCCCAAGCATCCTCCTGGTACACACACACACACACACACACACCTGCATGCACACACATACACACACCTGCGTGCACACACATAATCAAAGGCTGACTCATCTCCCTCCTCAAAGCAGTCCTGGTACACACACAGACACCTGCACACACACAGACACAATCACAGAGGCTCACTCACAGATGTGAGAGCTGCTACAGCAGTACCAACTGCCGAAATACTGTGTATTAGGTGAAGAGCCTCTTGCCCACATACCACCAGTGAACAAGGGGTTCATCCCCTGCCAGCCCTTTTCCTCCTAGCCCCTAGACCAAGGATCAAACTTGTGCCCACTGCCCTCCACAGTGGGATCAAAGAGCCGCAACCACTGGACCACCAGGAACTCTCCCCCACATCTATTCTGATTGGTTGGTACACACACCACCACCCCTGGCAAGATCAGACAGAACATACAGGAGCAAAGATACCCAAATCTGCATAGCACACTCATAGACACACATGATCACACACACACCTCCCCCAAGGACAGCCGGGACACCAGGCCTCTCCCCATCCTGCCCCCCATTGCCCCAGCGGTCGCTTACCCTCTTTCCAAGCGGTCCAGGAGGTCCATTCTCCCCCGTGGGACCGGGGGACCCCTGTGGAGGGAGGGAGAGTGGTGGTGAGGGAGCCCTCAGGTGTGGGCACAGCAGAGGGGACTAGGCCTGCAGGTGGGGGGGTCACGGGTACTCACAGGCTGTCCTGGCTCTCCGTCTTCTCCACGGTCACCCTTGGCACCATCCTGGCCCTGCAGAGACGCAGCACTGTCAGAGGGGGCCCCAGCCTGGCTGACCTCACCCCCAAACCTGCCGATCCTCCCATTCTTCCATCTGCCCCCCATACCCCCAGTTCCCACCTGCCATGCAGAGTGCCTCCAGAGCAGACCACCTTCTTCACCCATCCCTCCCCCTGGGTAAGACTCACCCGAGGGCCAACTTCTCCAGGAGGGCCAGGGTCACCAGGAAAACCAACAGGACCCTGATCCAGAGGGAATCCAAGGGTCAGGTCACAGCTCCTAAGCCCACCCAGCGCCAACACGACCCTCATGGGCACAGGGCGCACGCTCCCTCTCTACAGGCAATGCCCACCCGCACCGCCCTAGGAAGAGGGCCTCCAGTAGCCCTTCTCCCCACCTCATGCATGGCCTGCCCTCCAAGGCTTTCAGGTTAAGTTTCATTTTCTCTCTGGATCCTAAACTCCATAATTCCTCCCAGGAGACCCTGTTCCCGCCCACAAGTCCCCCACACTCTTGCCCTCCCCACTCCAAAACCCACACACGCATTCCCAGGTATCCATGCACAGGGCCCTCCTCCAAGCCCCCTCTCCAAACTCACAGGGTTCCCTTTGGGACCGTCATCGCCGGTGGGGCCCTTAGGCCCCGGTGGTCCCGCCTCTCCCGCTTGCCCAGTCTCTCCTTTCTCCCCGCGCTCCCCACGTGGACCCTGAAGTATGGGCGGAGGTTACAGATGGTCCCAAAGGAGGATTCAGCCCCTCACTTCCAAGACGCCTTCAGCCTCCCCCTCATCACCGCCCCCCGCCCCCACTGACATCAGGGTGCACACAGAAGTCGAGCCCATGGAGGGAGTCTGGGCCCCTCTTCCTTTCGAGGAAAGGGGGGCAGAGCCCACTCGGATCCAGGGACCAGGTCCCCTGAGAACAGCTGGGAGCTGCAGCTCCAGGAGGTCACAGAAAAGGTGGGAGTGGGAATGAGGGGGTGGAAGGGCTTGAGGAGCCAGCCCCAGAGCCACCACTCACCTTGACCCCTGGCTCGCCCTGGACTCCCGGAGATCCTGACTCTCCTGGTTCCCCCTGCAAGGAGATGGAGGTCAAGAACCTTCATTCCCCCACCCCTCCAAAATCCCAATATTCCCAATCTTTCTCTCTGCCTCTTTCTTTCGGTCACACTGCACAGTTCCTCTGACGATTTAACACAGGCCACAGCAGTGAAAGCACTGACTCCAGGCCCAGGACCACCAGGGTCCCCGCCCCCATCGCTCTCCTCTGAGGCCCCCACGGAAAATGGCAGAACACCTCCCAAGACCATCCATGTACCCTTTCCCAGTACCTTCTCTCCAGGGGGACCCAAGTTCCCAACACCTCCTGGGGGCCCTTGTGGACCCTGAAAGAGAACCAGAAATAAAGGGGAGGGGGTGCCCCGTGGGCTCAGAGCCTGGACAAGGCCTGAGGTCATCGCCGCCAGACGGCGGGAGGCCTTCTCGGGGCCAGCAGCGTCTGAGATGAGCCCAGAGGTTACAGCCTAGGGGAAGGGAGGCAGGGCACTGGCTACACCAGGGCCAGAGGACTCACATCCGCTCCGTTGGGTCCAGCTGGGCCTCGAGGTCCTGGGGGGCCAGGTGGTCCCTGGAGAGAAACAGACGCCCAGAGATGGGCCGGGAGGTAAGAGAAGCCGAGCCAAGGATGCCCAGAGTGGCAGGGAAAGGCGAGCGGGCGGGGAGGGGAACAGTCGGGCCAGAGCAGGGTAGGTGCTGGAAGCTGAGGGGACTAGCAGGTGAGGCTGGGGTCAGGAGGGGTCCACCCCGTCAAGGGGGCCGCACTCACCATTGGGCCCACATCTCCTGTTTCTCCCTTCTCCCCCGAGGGGCCTGGCAGACCCTGCGCAGGTGTACACAACGCAGACCCAGGTGACCCACCCACCTGGAGCATGACCTCCTCCAGCCCCTCCCCCAGATCCTGTCTCTTATACACATCTGCCCTGGACTTTCTTTGGAAGGAATGATGCT
>SJYC01013755.1:0-14319 GCA_006408675.1 Madoqua kirkii | reverse complement strand
AGTGGTCTAGGTCCTTCTGACTTGGGACCTCAAGCAAACCCTTGCAGGGTTTAGGGATACCCCCTGGAGGCATCAGTTCTGCCCTGTGCTCCTCCATCTCATCAAGATTCTAGGAACACAGTCCCTCCCCACCCTGCCCCAAGGCCCAGAGTCCCTTGCCGCTGTGCTCTCCCCCAGCAAGAGGAACAGCATGTCTGCGTGTGGGCTCAGGCCAGCTGGTGGGGAGCCTCAAGCATCTCCATGAGGAAGGTGTCGATGGGGGTGTCGCCAATGAGCTTGAAGAAAAACAGATGCTCTAGACACTTAAGGCCTATGGACCTGAGAGCAGGAAGGCGCAGCAGCAGCTTGGCAAACCTGAGGGCACGGAAGATGATGAGTCAGAGCTGGGGCCACACTGGCCCTGTACACACCCTGGTGGCACCCCCACCCCGGTGCAGGCCCAGGGCCCCTCAACGCCGTCTCACCGGCCCTGTTGCTCAGGGTACTTCTGTTTGCAGTAGGTCTCCAGGGACGCATATACTTTCTCTCGCAGGACCTCGACCTCGCTGGGGTTGGAGAGGCCCTTGGCATCTGGGATAGCAGGAAGAGAGGAGGAAGAGGAAGGAGGACCAATCAAACCAGGACAAATGAGGAGGAGACATGGCCCACACGATGTTCCTTCTGGGCACCACCTACACACCCTTCACCAAATGCCTGGCCAGGGAAGCGGGGCGCAAAGGGTCTGGGGGATGGGATTGGAAAGGGAATGTTTTTCAACGAATGTGGGTTCCTCCTGGTCAGCTGGGAGATTTCTAGGTTGAAGGGGCAGCTGGGTAACTGAGGAGTCTCCGAAGAAGAGGCGGCTGCAAGGCTGCCTGGGTCTTGAGGAACGGGGGCAGCCCTCCTCTTACCTGGATTGAACAGAATGATTGCCCGCAGGCAGCCAAGTTCTGTCTTGTCCATCCTCATGTCCCGCATTTTGGACACTAGCTCTGTCAGCACCCTGGAGAGGGACCTGCAGGTCACTCAAAGGTCACAGCTCAGCCAGCCTTGGACACGGACCAGCCTATAGCCCCGCCCCCTCGACCACCAGGCCAGCCCAGCTGAGGGCCACTGACCTATCAAAGATGGCTCCCACGCCTGCAGAATGGGCCGAGTTGCGGTGCACGTGGAGACCTGTGGCGAGGAGGATGCCATCTCGGACATCGATGGATCGGTGAGAGAAGGAGGCGATGAGCAGCTCGTTCCAGCCTGGGGGGAGGGGTGCCCACAAGGGTCAGGGGCCAGGGACGGGGCCACAGAGTGGAGAGCACATTGAAGGAAGGGGAGAAGAGGGGGTGAGGTCAACGAGACTGGCTGCCTGAAAACGCAAGGTAAGGTCACTGGGGTCCCTGAAGGTCAGGAGGTCCAAGAGGGGTCCAAAGACAAGAGGTCCAAGGGGTCCAAGGTCACTGACCTGCCCGTAGCAATATGACCTGGTCATCCAGAGGCAAGGAGGAAAAGTGGGGGATCCTCTTCGCCCACTCAACAAGCGTGAAGAGCTGTTTGTCAGCTGCCTGGCAGATGTTGGTCACAGGGTCATTTGGCTGCAGAGATGAGGGCTCAGAGTTACGGGAGGTCTGGAAGCACACTGGGAAACCCCCAACCATAAAACACTTTGGACAATTCCCTGGTGGCTTAGTCAGTAAAGAATCCAACTGCAAAGCAGGAGACCCATGTTCAATCCCTGGGTGGGGAAGATCCTCTGGAGAAGGAAATGACAACCCACTCTAGTACTCTTGCTTAGAAAATCCCATGGACAGAAGAGCCTGGTGGGCTACAGTCCATGGGGTCACAAAGTCAGACACAACTTAGGGACTAAACCAGCACCTTATCTGCAGTCTCTTCAAGCCCCATCTGAACCCGCTCCTGCTCTTCTGGCATTCAGGAAGACAACTGTTAATTTGGGACTTGCCTGTGGCTGTTTTGGGAGTGAGAACAGAGGACGCTACCATGCCCACCTCAGATGTGAGACGGTGTCTGGAGGCACTTCCAGCCCCCAGCAGTGTGAAAGGTGGTAAGGGGAAGGGACAGGAGTGGGAAATAGCACAGGCTTAGCCCGCGGCCCCCCACCCCGGCAGGAAGGAGAGCACTCACGCTGCTGCCGCTGCCCCCAGTCCCCCCGGGGCCCTCCACGCCCTGGTCACTCTTCTGCTCCACAGCAAGCTCTGCCTCCAGGATCCTGTCCACAGGCATCTCCTCGGGGGCTCCCCCAGCACCCTCCCCATCTCCGTCTTTGTCCTTCCCCCGCTGACGCTCCTCCTGTACAGCTAAGGGGGAGGGGGAAGGAGAAGAGAAAAATGGAGAGTCAGCAGCCAGCCATGAGGAGATTCCAAAGTGTCCTTAGGGCCATATCAGGGTCTCCTAGCCTAACTCAGAAGATATTTATAGAAATTGGGGAAGTCACTTGAAACCACAGCATATTTGTGGCAGTCTGGACACAGGAGTTATGAAAGAACAGATGACTACTCCAAGAAGTAAAAGAGGTGGACAGAGAAATTAGACAGAAAGCTAACATTTAAACAGAAGGCCTACTACATACGAAGAAACATGCCAAGCGTGCTTTAACATTCACTCCAGTATTATAACCACCCTGTGAGCTCTTGACCCCATTTTTAAAGATAATGATTTTGAGGTAGCTCATTAAAACAGTTTGTCCAAGTTCACAAGATACATGGCACATCATACATCTAAACCTAAGTGTTCCTAACTGCAAATCTGGTGTTCTTCTGACTCAACCAAACGGCAGGAGAAGGCGCACTGGGCCTGGGTCTTCAGGGACATGGGTTCTGATCCCAGACCTGTCACTCTTTTGTTGCATGACCTTGGGAAAGCCAGGCTTCAGGCTCATCTTCTCTAAAATGAGGCAGTTGACCATATAAACTCCCTAAAGCATCTCTCTCAGGATTTCAGAATCAGACTTAAAATAGAGAGAAAAAAGAGGGAAAGATGTTTTGGGGGTCTTTTAGTAAAGGCTGCAGTTTAAAAGAGCACAGTCCCAGAGTCTGGAGAAGCCAACACACATACCACGGAGACAAGTGGTCAGAGTGGAAGGTGGGCTCAAAGAGAAGAAAAGCTAATCTGGTTAGAGACGGGGAGCTAAAGAAACCATCCTGGGGAAGGAAAAATGATCCTAGCACCAGCCCGGGGTGAGGGGGCGGGCGGTGGTCAGAGGTTCAGGCCAGAGTGGCACAACCATTAAGAAGGAAACTCAAGGGACCATAGCAGGGTACCAGGGAGGAGAGTGGATGTGCATGGGAGACAGGAATGAAACAGCGCCCTCTGGAGGAGAGAGAGGGGCCCCGCCTTCCAGAGAGGGCGGTCCCGGAACTACTCCCTCCGCTCCTCCCACAGGGCACAAGGGGAGGCCCCTTACCCTCCCTCTTCATGCCAGTAGCCAGGCACTTCTGGTAGCGGCAGTACTGACAGCGGTTACGCTGGCGCTTGTCCACGGTGCAGTCCTTGTTGTCCCGGCACGAGTAGGTCAAGTCCTTACGGATGGTGCGCTTGAAGAAGCCTTTGCAGCCCTCGCAGCTGTAAACCCCGTAGTGTTTGCCTGTGAGAGGAGACGAAGGGCAGTGAGACTGCACGCACACTCTGGGCCACGTGGGCTCCTGTCCACCTCCTCCTGCCCACCGTTCCCCCAGCGAACTTAGCGAACCAGGACGTAAGCGATGATATAGTTTCATTCTTCTCAGGGTTCAAAAACCCTAGGCTAGTCCCCTCCCCCCTCTGACCAACCTCCACCCCAAATCTAAGCTGGAGGTTCCTCAATTCTCATCACGCCTCTCTCAGTTCACTCAAAACAAACAAAACCTCACGAGCCCCTGGGGATCCCCCAGATGATGGTACGTGGTACACACACTCTCTTCCTCCCTGCTAGTCCTCTGAGCCCCGTACTGAGCTTCGGTCCCCGCAGATTGCACACAGCCGTTTGCCAGCCCCAGGGCCACCTGGAGGGGGTGGACAGTGCAGGCCCCGGACCCCTAAGACTGGTGGCTTCACATCTTCAGGGGGGCCAGACCCACCCCCAGGGAGCGACACTGTTGAGTTAATCTGGGATGGGGGAAATAGGGAAGTCACAGGGAGACTCATTGGGAAGGATAATCTCTCAGAGGGGACAGACATCATTCTCTACCACCGAGGCAGGGCCCTGTACTGCACGTTACAAAGAACACTACGGTGCCATGCCTGGGAAGGGCCACCCCTGGAGCACAACCCCGAAGAGATAAGACATAACGGTCCCCTGAAATTTGCAACACAGTGGCCCCAAAGGGCTTTTATCTTAGAAGGGCAGATGGGACCAAACAGGCAAAAAAATCCCTGATAGACAAAAAGGACATCAATAGTAGGTTATTTTACAGTGCTGGGGAGGAGGCGTGCACTGAAAGCTCAGTGGCACCTCAGGAAGGGCCAGGGGTTTCACAAGGACCACAAGCCTGCCAAGACTAGAAGTTCAGTGGACCAGGGAAGTTCATACAAGGATCTGGGGTCAGGAGGAAAACAAGGAAACGAAAGTGGAGAGGCGGTTAAGTGGGTCACGTCCTCTCACCTGGGGACTGCTGACAGGCCCGGAGAATCCTGGGGGAGCTGGAGGGGGCAGGCCAGGGGACCCCATGGAAGAGCTGATAACCGGGAAGGGGGAGCCCAGTGGTGGGGGTGGCATCGAGGGTGGGGGTGGAGCCCCAGAACCTCCAAGGGACGCAGCTGCTGAAGGGGGCAAGGGTGGTCCGGGAGGAGAAGGGGGAGCGGCCCCCTGGGGAAGGGGATTTGGGGAGGAACTGTCTGGGCTCCGCGAGTCTGGGGGGTGAGGGAGGGTACACACAGGCACAGACACACAGAGACAGGAGAGACAAAAAGAGAAAATGAGTCTTGGATCGCCCAACGGGAGACTTTCATTCTCTGTCTCTCATTTCCCCACGCGCCCCCATCCCACCCCTTCCCAAGTCCAGAGGCAGCCTATTGCCAAACAAGGGCTGAACCCCTAATCGTGGCGGGAGGAGGGGGCTGATAAACGAGAGGAGGAAAGCTGAGGGGAGACAAGCTCCAAGTAGTGAATTTGGCCACCCCAGGCCGGAGGCGTCCCGTGTGGGTGGGGCAGCACGTGGGGGGAACCCGCCAGCCTCTGCACTCCCAGCTCGCCGCCCGAACGTGCACGGGAGAGAGACCTCGCCGAGGGCGCGGAACTCGCCTCCCAACGTCCAGGGTCCTCAGGCTCCAGGACCGGGACCTTGCACCGGGGACCGTGGGGGAGCCGGGCCTCTGGCGGCCGGTGCTAGGAGAGCGGAAGCACCCCCTGGCCGCCCCGCCCCGAGGGCAGGGCACTGCGGCCCCCGGGAGGAGGGGACGCGTGTTTACAAACAAGGGGGCGGGGGCGCCCGGGAGAGCGCCCGGGAGGGGAAAGGGGCCGCTGGCGTCGGGGACTCGGCGCCCGGACCCGTCTGTGGGCTCACTCACCCCGCCCGCTGTCGCCCATCCCGTCCCGTCCAGCCTCCCCCGGCTCCGGCTCCGGGGCCTGCTGTCCTCCGGCCGCTGCCGCCGCCGCCGCCGACGCGGGATCCAGCCAGGGCCTCCGCCGCCGCCACCGGGACGCGACCCCACAATGCATTTCTTTTCGCACCCCCACCGGCCCACACTGCCCTGCGGCATGCCGCTGGGGGAGGAAGGGCGGGCGCGCAGCCCAAGACATGACTCCCGGCTGAGTGCAGGGACGCCGAGCGGCAGCAGGGGTTCCCGAGGACCGCTCGGGAGGACGAGCCGAGCACGAGGAAGCCCCAGAAAAAACGACTCTGGCTTCAACCGGGTCAAACTAAGCGCTTCACCCGGCCCTGTATCAAAATGACAGCGCCAATGTGGCAGCCATCTTGGTATAGACGGGAAGTCACCGCGCTAGTTCCCGCCCCCTCGTAGAGGAGGCGTGCACTGAAAGCTCAGTGGCACCTCAGGAAGGGCCAGGGGTTTCACAAGGACCACAAGCCTGCCAAGACTAGAAGTTCAGTGGACCAGGGAAGTTCATACAAGGATCTGGGGTCAGGAGGAAAACAAGGAAACGAAAGTGGAGAGGCGGTTAAGTGGGTCACGTCCTCTCACCTGGGGACTGCTGACAGGCCCGGAGAATCCTGGGGGAGCTGGAGGGGGCAGGCCAGGGGACCCCATGGAAGAGCTGATAACCGGGAAGGGGGAGCCCAGTGGTGGGGGTGGCATCGAGGGTGGGGGTGGAGCCCCAGAACCTCCAAGGGACGCAGCTGCTGAAGGGGGCAAGGGTGGTCCGGGAGGAGAAGGGGGAGCGGCCCCCTGGGGAAGGGGATTTGGGGAGGAACTGTCTGGGCTCCGCGAGTCTGGGGGGTGAGGGAGGGTACACACAGGCACAGACACACAGAGACAGGAGAGACAAAAAGAGAAAATGAGTCTTGGATCGCCCAACGGGAGACTTTCATTCTCTGTCTCTCATTTCCCCACCGCGCCCCCATCCCACCCCTTCCCAAGTCCAGAGGCAGCCTATTGCCAAACAAGGGCTGAACCCCTAATCGTGGCGGGAGGAGGGGGCTGATAAACGAGAGGAGGAAAGCTGAGGGGAGACAAGCTCCAAGTAGTGAATTTGGCCACCCCAGGCCGGAGGCGTCCCGTGTGGGTGGGGCAGCACGTGGGGGGAACCCGCCAGCCTCTGCACTCCCAGCTCGCCGCCCGAACGTGCACGGGAGAGAGACCTCGCCGAGGGCGCGGAACTCGCCTCCCAACGTCCAGGGTCCTCAGGCTCCAGGACCGGGACCTTGCACCGGGGACCGTGGGGGAGCCGGGCCTCTGGCGGCCGGTGCTAGGAGAGCGGAAGCACCCCCTGGCCGCCCCGCCCCGAGGGCAGGGCACTGCGGCCCCCGGGAGGAGGGGACGCGTGTTTACAAACAAGGGGGCGGGGGCGCCCGGGAGAGCGCCCGGGAGGGGAAAGGGGCCGCTGGCGTCGGGGACTCGGCGCCCGGACCCGTCTGTGGGCTCACTCACCCCGCCCGCTGTCGCCCATCCCGTCCCGTCCAGCCTCCCCCGGCTCCGGCTCCGGGGCCTGCTGTCCTCCGGCCGCTGCCGCCGCCGCCGCCGACGCGGGATCCAGCCAGGGCCTCCGCCGCCGCCACCGGGACGCGACCCCACAATGCATTTCTTTTCGCACCCCCACCGGCCCACACTGCCCTGCGGCATGCCGCTGGGGGAGGAAGGGCGGGCGCGCAGCCCAAGACATGACTCCCGGCTGAGTGCAGGGACGCCGAGCGGCAGCAGGGGTTCCCGAGGACCGCTCGGGAGGACGAGCCGAGCACGAGGAAGCCCCAGAAAAAACGACTCTGGCTTCAACCGGGTCAAACTAAGCGCTTCACCCGGCCCTGTATCAAAATGACAGCGCCAATGTGGCAGCCATCTTGGTATAGACGGGAAGTCACCGCGCTAGTTCCCGCCCCCTCGTCTAGTTGGAAACGGAGGAGGCGGTCTTCTCCCGCCGGTTAGCCAGTCTCGCCCGGCATCCCCTCAACTAACCTCCACGTCCGCGCATGCGCGCCAGGGCTGGCCGGCATCCCCGCCACCCGGAGTGCGGCCATATTAGTAAAGGTGCTGGGACCGAGGTAGAACGGGACTCCCAAGTTCTCGCGGGAGCTAGGGGCGGGACTGCCACGTCCGAGCAAACCGGGAAAGAAGAGGATCCCGGAGCCGGTGAGAATTCCCTGCTCTTCTCTACTGTCCTTTCCAGACCCTTTTCCTCACCTTGCGGGTCATAGAGACGAGAGCCCAGAGAATCCATAAAGTGGAGGATCGAAGCCTAGAGCGGAGTCCCGGGGGCCCTGTATCAGGGAAGGGGTTTGGGATAAAGAGAGTCTCGGGAACAATGTGGGTGGGCACAGAACGGAATGGGGGAGCGGCCCATAGAAGTGGACGGTGGGCGCGGACGGAGTAAAGCGGACCCCGCATGGGTGTAGAAGTGAGGGCCAAGTGGAGTCACTGTCTCTGTCCCTCTGGTCAGCGTGATGGCCAGAGGCCTGGGGGCCCCCCGCTGGGTGGCCGTGGGACTGCTGACCTGGGCGGCCTTGGGGCTGCTAGTGGCCGGACACGGGGGTCATGGAGACCTGTACGAAGACCTGCACGAGGACTTCCACGGCCACAGCCACAGGCACTCACATGAGGATTTCCACCACGGACACAGCCATGCCCATGGCCACGGCCACAGTCACGAGAGCATCTGGCATGGGCATACCCACCGTCACGACCACGGACATTCACACGAGGATTTGCATGATGGCCATAGTCACGGCCACTCCCATGAGAGCCTCCAGCACCGAGGACACGGACATGACCATGAGCACAGCCATGGAGACTATGGGGAGTCTGGGGCTCTAGGCGTCAAGCAGGACCTGGACACTGTCACTCTCTGGGCCTATGTGAGTCCCCTGGGAATGGAGCAGAGGGAGGTGATGCTTTATTGTTGGGAAACCCCACACCTCTTAACCCCAGACTCTCCCTCACCAGGCATTGGGGGCCACGGTACTGATCTCTGCAGCTCCATTTTTCGTCCTCTTTCTTATCCCTGTGGAGTCAAACTCCCCTCGCCACCGCTCTCTGCTCCAGATTTTGCTGAGTTTTGCTTCTGGTGGGCTCTTGGGAGATGCTTTCCTGCACCTCATCCCTCATGCTTTGGGTAAGTGATCTTTAGCGTCTACCTAAAATCTTAATGAATTTTAGTCTTTGAGCAAGACTGTTCTTTCCCCTTTGTGACCTCTGACCTTCTGGTGTTCCTGCAAATACACACCTCTTGCTTGGTTCCCTCATCTGGCCTTTTCTCTCTCTTCTTCCAGAACCTCATTCTCACCACCCTCTGGAGCAGCCAGGACATGGACATTCCCACAGTGGTGAGGAAGAGGCGGGTGGAGACACGGATTGGGGTGCTGGAGAAGGTCTCTCTCTCCTGTTCTTCTCCTGTGCTTGGGGAGGAAGAGTCCAGAATCCACATCTCCCTTAATGTCTCAATGCATCTATTCCCAGGCCAGGGCCCCATTCTCTCTGTGGGACTGTGGGTCCTCAGTGGAATTGTCGCCTTTCTTGTGGTGGAGAAATTTGTGAGACATGTAAAAGGAGGACATGGACACAGTCATGGACATGCTCATGGTCACACACATGGAAGTCATGAACATGGAAGACAGGGTGAGCCCAGGAGCAATTTTTCTGAAAGCCACATTGCCTACCTTTGGATCTTCTCATTTTAAGGTTCTGAAGTGGGAGGAGACTAGCATTGTGAGGATATATTGGCAGATCTTTGTTCTCCGCTTACACCAGTTCCTTTTCTCACGTACAGAGCGTTCTTCGAAGGAGAACCAGAGCTCGGAGGAAGAAGAAAAGGAAGCAGGGGCATTGAGGAAGAGGAGTAGGGGAAGTACAAGGCCCAAAGATGGGCCAGTGAGACCTCAGAACACTGAAGAGGAGAAAGCAGGGTCAGGAAGAGCCAGGGTTCCATAGGCTTGGGCAAGAGACATAGTTGTGAATTGCTGGAAATAGCGCTGTGAGTGATGGCAGGTATCTGGGAAATACTGGGGCTGGATATGAAGTAGTCTCTCGGGGAGATGTGATAATGGCTGATCATGGCTGGGACTAGGGGTGATGAATGCCTCTAACTGTTTCATCTTCCTTTTCTCCTGTACAAGACCTACGTGTATCAGGATACTTGAACTTGGCTGCAGACCTGGCACACAACTTCACGGATGGTCTAGCCATTGGTGCTTCATTTCGAGGGGGCCGGGGGCTGGGGATCTTGACCACAATGACTGTTCTGCTACATGAGGTGCCCCATGAAGTCGGAGACTTTGCCATCTTGGTCCAGTCTGGCTGCAGCAAAAAGCAGGTTAGTGATGGTGTACACCAAACATGGTTGCCTCAAGCCCTTTACCCTCTGCTCACCTAGCCCCAACCCAGACTGCCACTCATATGAGTTTGAAACAAATTGTACTACAGGCATACTTTGTTTTATTGTGTTTCTGTATTGCACTTAGCAGATACTGCATTTTTTACAAATTTGTAGCAACACTCTGTTGAGCAAGTCTCTTGATACCTTTCTTCCAACACTGTTTATTTACTTCACATCTGAGTCACAGTTTGTTAGTTCTTGCAACATTTCAAGCATTTTCATTATTTGTTATGTTGATCTGTGATCTTTGTTACTATAGCAAAAAGATTCCAACTTGCTGAAGGCTTAGGTGATGGTTAGCCTTTTTTAATCGGTAGAGTATTTTTTAATTAAGCTCTTACATTGTAGGTATAATGCTACTGCACACTTACAGGATAGTGTAACTATAACTTACATGCACTGGGAAACTAAAAAATTCATGTGACTTGCTTTATTGTGATGGTCTGGGACTGAACTCACAGTATCTCTGAGGTATGCCTACATTGGTGACATTGGATCCTCTAGTAATGAAAAGGAATAAATTATGTTGTCTTGCAGTTCAGTAGTTCTTGAGCTGTGTCCAGAAACCATCTGAATAGTATAGGGGTCTTTCACACCGTGCCCCCTACCCTGACCTGTTGAGTCAGAAGGTCTGTGGAAAAGGAACTTTTCGTTCTAAGATCTTTCAGAAAGTGTCTATTCCAGCCCCCTCTCTTTTTGCTTTATTCTTTAGTTTCCAAGGACATGCACCCTATACATGTACACCTAGACCATTCCAGCCATGTCTAAACCACCGATAACCTTTAGACATTGATGAGTGCCTCTCTCTTTTCTGCCCACCAGGCGATGCGTCTACAACTACTGACGGCAGTAGGGGCACTGGCAGGCACAGCCTGTGCCCTTCTAACTGAAGGAGGGGCAGTGGGCAGTGAAGTTGCAGGCGGCGCAGGTCCTGGCTGGATTCTGCCATTCACTGCTGGTGGCTTTATCTATGTAGCAACGGTGTCGGTGTTGCCTGAGCTGCTGAGGGAGGCATCACCGTTGCAGTCACTTCTGGAGGTGCTGGGGCTGTTGGGGGGAGTTGTTATGATGGTGTTGATTGCCCACCTCGAGTGAGAGATGGCGTAAACCAGCCCCAAACCTCTAGCCTCTAAGCCCTCCAGGTCAGGGGTCTGTGGAGGCTGGGGGTCCTGGCCTAGGACATCTGCCAAAGGAGAGAGTTGTGTCCTAGGGAAATGGTGACTTTGGCTTGAGGGCTGTCAAGATCTGGCAGTCATACAGGGGCTGCAGAGGTGAGGATGACGCCCAGAGGGACCATAGTGTTGGGCACGTGCTGACCATGTTGTTGGGTTTGAGGACTAGAGCCAGAAGGCTGAAAGAGAGGAGTCATGGCAGCCTACCCCACGTCCCCCACCCTACCTGTTCACAGAGGACCAAGCCGCCACACACAGGCTTCTCCAGGGCCTGCTTCCCTCTCTCCCGCCTGTTGGCGGAGGCTCCAGGGAAGACCAGAGCCCTCCACAAAGGGAGTAGCAGAAGTCGGGGATAAACGCCAATCGTGTGACCTGATTTGGGAGTGATTGGGGGGTGGGGCGGGAATGCTAGTTGCTAATCTCATGGCCGGATTTTTTTGTGTTTGTTTCTATTCTTTTATATTACTTTGAATAGAGAAGGGGTTGGGGGCCGGAAATAAAACCCTCGGACCTTTCGTTCCACGCGCAGTCTTTGTCTTTTTCGGGGGGTTGGGGCCCCCTTCCCTCGGCTCCCCGGGCCCCCAGCAGCGGCGCCTGGTTACGCCCCCGCGGCTGGGGGCCGGCCCCGCCGGTGGCCGCCGGCCGGGCTTCGATTGGCTCGGCTCCGCGCTAGCCGCCCCGCGTCTGCGCTTGGAGTGGCCCAGCGTGGGGCCCCGCCTGGCCGCCGGCCGTCATGGCGTCTCCGCTGCGACTGCGCTCCGCTCTGGCCTTGGTTACAGGTGGGGGGCTCCTCTACCGGGCGGGTTGGGGTGCCACAGTGACGTCAGGGGCGCGCCGTGGGGCCGCGCAGTCGCCCTGATTTCCGGCCCGGGTCTTACTACCTCTGCGCTCCGCTGACCTCTGACCCCGCGCCCGCTTGTCCTCTCCCGTCCCAGGTGCTGGCGGCGGTATCGGCCGCGCTGTCAGCGTGCGCCTCGCCGCCGAGGGGGCCGCCGTAGCCGCTTGCGACCTGGACGGGGCAGCGGCGCGGGAGACGGTGCAGCTGCTAGGAGGGCCAGGGAGCGAGGAGGGGGCGCCCCGCCGAGCCCACGCCGCCTTCCAGGCTGACGTGTCCGAAGCAGGGGCCGCCAGGCGCCTGCTGGAGCAAGTGCAGGTGAAAGCCAGACGCCCTCGCCCCTCTAAAGCCCTATAACGTTGCCTCCACGGCCCTCGGCTCTATACGGTTTCTCGGTGTGTAACCCCCTGCCCCGTGGGGGTGGGGGCGGTGTCCGGACGAAAAGAGCGGGCGGTAGACAGCAACACAGGACACGCCCGTAGTGGTCCCTACTTAAAGATGAGGTGTACAGACTCCTGTTGACCCTGTTTCAGTATCGACAGTTGGAGTTCCACCACTGGAGACTTGGGCACTGAAGACCCAGGAGATCGGACCCTTCTCTCAACCTCCTGGCAGACCCCAACTGATCATTCCTGTCTCGTGACTTTCCCGCTCCACCCACAGGGCATCTTTCTAGTCACTCAGGCTGCAGCCCAAGCCCTGGTGTCCAGCGGCTGTCCTGGCTCCATCATCAACATCAGTAGCATCATAGGCAAGGTCAGGCTGAGCTGGGAGGAGGTGAGCCAGTCAAGTGGGCACAGAGAGGAGAGCCCCTCCTTGTGACCCCTGACTCATCCCACATCTCCGGTGCACCCATAGGTGGGGAACATGGGACAGACAAACTATGCAGCATCCAAGGCTGGAGTGATTGGGCTGACCCAGTCTGCAGCCCGGGAACTTGGACGGTTGGTCAGACACCTGGGGGCATGTGAAACATCAGAGGAAGGGGTCAGTGTTCAGTCCTCTCTGGAGTCAGCAGACACTCGCCTTTCCACAGACACGGGATCCGCTGTAACAGTGTCCTCCCAGGGTTCATTAGAACACCCATGACCCAGAAAGTGCCACAGAAAGTGCTGGACAAGGTAGGAGACTGTGGGTGGAGGGCAGAATGATTCAGAGGCCAGCCTCTCTGGACTTCAGAGAGAGGCTGCTGGGCCCAGTGCAAGGCAAACAGCAGTCAACTGCACAGGGAACCCACAAAAGAAACTCACTCACATGAGTGTTTCCTTACAGGTGACTGGAATGATCCCAATGGCACATATGGGGAACCCTGAGGGTGAGACCCCAAAGTCTGTGGTATCTGTGGTATCTGAGGGGGGTCTCACCAAGATTGCTAGTGGTGGGGGAAGGATTCTGGTGGGAGGTGACAGGTACTTTGGGTCTGTGAGAGTGAGGATTCTGCCCTCTCCCCTCCACTCCCATAGATGTGGCAGATGTCGTCGCATTCTTGGCATCTGAAGACAGTGGATACATCACAGGGGCATCAGTGGAAGTCACTGGTATGAGGCCATCCTGGGGAGGAAGAGGGCAGAGAAGTCGAACCCAGATGATAGGAGAAAGCTAATGAGAGGAGTCTGGAGCCACCGAGGGAAGGGCAGGAGTTCCCAGAGGCCAGGGACAGAAGTGGGCGCCTCCCCTGCAGCCGGTTTGTCTCCACCTACACATCTGTCCAAATGTTTCTGCCCCTCCCAGGAGGTCTTTTCATGTAACTGCCTCAAGGACCCTGGACTCTGCTCACTCCCCCACTGCTCTGCTGGCCTCCTGCTGATGAGGACTCGGAGTTCCCAGGCTACAAAAGGGGTGGCTGTGTATGGCTCAGGAATGCTGAATATGGGAGGCAGGGGTGCTTGTGACCCTAATAAATTCCAAAACCTCTTCCCTGCCACCTCCGGTTCTTCTTGTGTCCAAGTCCTCAGACCCTTCCCCACCTCCCCCTCCTTTCCCTTTTTCGAAAGATTGTTCCCTTTCACTGCCTGGTCTCCCAGGGCAACCCCCGCCGCCGGGTGTGAGAGGCGAGAGTGTGTGTCACTGTGTGTGCGTGACACTCTGGGTCTTTTGGAGGGAGGGGTCTCTGCCCCACCCCCTGCCACTGATCCTGTATCCCTAGTCCCTTCCCCCCAGTTCCCTGGGTCCTTACAGTCCCCAAGGGTGATTTGTTCATGGTCCCATCCTGGTGTCCAGTCTAGCCTTGAGAGGGGGTCTTGGAACAGGTGGCCCTCCCCCACCCCTCTCCTTTCTCTGAGTCCCCCCTCCCCTTTCTCTCCACCTTACAATAGCTGCAGCCGGCCAGGGGTCGGATGGGGGGATTAGGGGAGGGGGCCAGG
>SJYC01013752.1:0-12517 GCA_006408675.1 Madoqua kirkii | reverse complement strand
GGGGGTGGGGTATAGAACTGCTGCGGTAAATTGCTCTGGTCCTTAGAGGATGAATGACAAGTGGTCCCTGCAGGAGGGGTCCCAGACACGGTGCAGAGTGAAAACCGCACGGTGCACTGGAAACCGCAGGGTGGTTAAGGAGCTTCACAGAGAAGGTGCCTCCAGGGAAGGGAGCTGGGGGGAGCCTCTCTCTCCCCTCTTCTTCCTCTCATTTTATCGTTTCCAGGCTTCTTGGACCCCAGACCATAGCAGATTATGTGTCTACATGCATAACCTGAGCCCCCGAGCCCAGGGCTGCGGAGACCCCTGCCCAGCTGAGGCCTAACCCTGAGGCCTCTGTTGTTGCCTGGCTGCTGCCCAAACCCTGGCAAACTCCTCACAGGAACCTGGAGCTCCTTGGGGAGAAGGTAGGAGTCACTGAGGCCCTCGGCCACCCATTTGGCGGGGGGCAGGCCTCAGCCTTCCTGTATCACCTCTGTCCCTCTGGTTCCACCCCCCACCACCACAAGCAGCTGCTCTCACCTTCACCCCCTCTCCCCCACAGGTGGGGGGCCCAGGCAGAGGAGGAGGAGGAAGGACAGACACCCAGCCCCCCATCTGCCGTCACCCTCCTGCTGACCCTGCCCCACCACGAGGCCCTGTCCAGCCTGGCCTGCAGACCTCCTCTTCGATTGCCCCCAGCCCTCCCAACATTGCCTGGTGCATGTGAGTGAGCGGCCCTTTCCCTGCCCGCCTCCCACAGGCGACAGGCCCTATGGCTCCGGCTTCCACAGATGTAGCTTCGCGCCAAACACCCTTCCACCTTGACAACCATCCACGCCCAGTGGGAAGGACAGAGGAGGGCCCTGGGGACAGACTCCCCCCACAGTGGGAGCGACTGCCTCCTGGTGGGAGGCCTGATGGAGTGCACTCCCCACTGCACCCCATTCTGGCCAGAGCCACCACATCAGGCGACTGACTCGGAACTGCAGTGGCCCGGTCCACGTCACTTCTATTTCACAATCTAATTCCTGGGGAAAGTTTTTCTTAGGAAGGAATCTGTACTTTCAATCTCTTGTCCTTCACCTGAGAAGTTTGACCAGGCTGCCTGGGACCTGCTGTCATCTCAGATGGATTCTATTCCCTGTGGGTTTTTTTGAAAGCATCACTTTATAGAGACAACTGAATCCCCAGAGATCTCCATGACAACCCCCACCATCAAAATCCTAGTCACTCAGAAAACTCCCACCCAGCCCCATCACTCCCCCCAGAGGCTGCTGGGTGCTTCTTGCCCCCCAGTGCTAAAGCTCCACCCAGCACCCCATCGGACAAGGCCATCTCTCTGTGTCCGCTCCTGGCCCACAGGCCATGTCAGGGTTTTCTGTGAGCTTCACCACACTTCTTGCTAAGAATAAAGCCCAGACAAAGGCTGCGCTTTCCAGCAGCACCAGGGGCTTCTTAGTAAAAGGTGAAAACAGGCACATATCCAAGGAAGTAGCAGGGAAATGGAGGAGATGGAAACCAGAGGAGGAAGGAGCCAAGGGAGACTGGAGGACAAAGTGGGAGGTTCTGGATCTGGAAGAAAGTAGAGCAGGGCTGGGTAGAAGCCAGGCAAGAGACCTCTGGCCAATGCAAGCACTTCCTGGCATTTGTACCTCTTCCACAAGACTGCTCACTTACTGTCTTGTTCATGTGCCGGGAAACTGGTTTTGAACAAGAATCAGCAAGGAGTCCCAGAGGCATCCCTCAAGATGGGCACCCTTGGGCCCAGCCTAGCCCTGAGAAGGGCACCATCATCATTGACTTGTTTTTGTTTAAATATTCATTTAT
The DNA here is from genome assembly GCA_006408675.1 of Madoqua kirkii. Lineage (NCBI taxonomy): Eukaryota > Metazoa > Chordata > Mammalia > Artiodactyla > Bovidae > Madoqua > Madoqua kirkii. The sequence goes on along the minus strand of SJYC01013752.1, from coordinate 10,708 downwards.
TTATTTTTGGCTGCGTTGGGTCTTCGTTGCTGCGCTCGGGTTTTCTCTGTTTGCAGTGATCAAGGGCTGCTCTAGCGACCGCGCACACTGGGGTGACTTCTCGTTTCCAAGCACAGGCTCTAGGCTCGAGGGCGTCAGTAGTCCAGGCCCTAAAGCGCTGGGTCAGTAGTTGTGGCACGTGGGCTTAATTACTCCGAGGTGTGTGGGATCTTCTTGGGCCAGGATTGAACCTGTGTCCCCTGCATTAGCAGGAAGATTAACCTCTAGACCACCCGGGAAGCCGCGTCATCACTGACCCTTGTAAAAGTTTCTGCTGGGGGAGTTACCCCTTGGTCGGCACCTTCAATAAACGTATTGTTACTGTTCATGTTCTAGGATAAGGTAGACCTTCATTCTTGTATTAACTTTCCCTTTATAAAGAATACTCTTTAGAACTTGGCAGATTTCTCCCAGTGATGTATCAGAGAAGCTGGTTGTTGCCACACATAAGAAGGGATTAAAGAACCTTAGCGGTGAAAGGATCACTTGAGAGGCTGCTGGTCAGTTCTGCCATTTCAGTAATTAGGTGTTGAGTCCACCACATGTCACAATCTGGGTACCACGGGTTCTAGAATCTGGGTACCACAGACAGGAGTGTGATGTGGCCCCTGCCTTCAAAAGATTTGATCTCAGGGGTTCATGGTGATTGTCTCAGTATTGAATCTAGCATCAAGTCCTATGGGGGTAGCCATTATAATAACTCTCGTCTGTTCACTCTTCTCCATCCCTCCCCATCCCTGATCCATCCGCCACCTGGACCGTGTGGCTGTTCTTTGAATCACGGAGATCGCTGGAGAGGCTGGGAAAGGCCTTCAATAAACAAGCAGAGGGCTGTGTGAGACAGACCTTTCTGAAATGCAAATCTGATGGTTTGGGGCACCTTGCTGAAGCACAGTCAATGGTTTCCCACTGACCTTAGGTTAAAGACCCAGGTCGTTAACCTGGCCTCTAAGGCACTGGGAGGTCTGCCCCGTAGGCCTCCGCTCAACCCGCCTTCACTCCTTAGCGCTTCACTCTGCCACGTCCTGCTTTCTCCCGCTGCCTGGACCCTCTGCCTGAAAGTCTCCTTCCATTTCTCTTTTAAGTTAGCTCCTGTTCGTTCTTAAGTCTCCGCTCCTTTACCTTTACCTCAGGGAAGGTACCCAGACCCTCCTTTCGGGTCAAATTCCCCTTTTCGGAGCAACCAAGCCGAGGCGCGCTCCTCCCCAAGGCGCTGGGCGAGGTCGCAAGTCTACGTGTTGGGGGGATTGTTTGACTGGAGTCTGGCTTCCCTGGAACGTAAGGTCCCTTAGGGCAGGAGCCGTGACTGCGCCTGCTCCTTCTCAGCACGCCTGGGACCCGGAACTGGACACGCCGTGAATACTGAGTTGAAATGCTGGTTGGAAGGATGCATGGGCGCCTGAGTCTGGGGCAGGGGCTTGCATATTTCAGGATCTCAGAACGGACTGAGGCAGTGATTCTCCAGCAGCTGCAGCCCAGAAGTCTCATGTGTCATTTCTCCAACACCGTTCCTTCCTGCATGTTTCCTGGCATCATCCATCTCCACCCTGGTGTCCCCGTTCCAGCCTTCTCCACCTTGCCCGTGAGATCCCTTTCTCCTTTGACTTAAAAAAAAAAAAAATATATATATATATATATATATATATATTATTGGAGTATGATTGCTTTACTGTTGTGTTAGTTTCTGCTGTACAACAAAGTGAATTAGCTGTGTTTGCGTGTGTGTGTGCTCACTTAGTCGCTGCCCACTCTGCAATTCCATGGGCTGTCTGTATACGTTTATCGACGCCCTCTTCAGCCTCTCTCCCACCCCCACCAGCGTTTTGACGTTCTAATGCCCCTTCCTGGTTTTGCCTGGTTGGCTTCAGTATAATGTGGCGACACCAGAGGATTCAGAACCAGAAATCTGGGTTCAGTAACTAGGTAAAAGTATTAGTGATGTGACCTTCAGCTGACTTTTAAACCGCTTTGAACCTTAGCTTTCTTATCTCTAAGATGAGAACATCAGAATCCAGCAAGATGGAGAAACTGGAAAATCTGAAAGCACCATCACCTAGAAATACTAGATAAAAAGTAAAAAATAAAATAAAATAAATGTATGACTGAGTTCTCAAAGGGAAAGTAAAATCCTTGGTCTAAAAACAAAGAGGAAACTCAAAACCAGACAATGATCTGCCTGTAGCTACAGTTCCAAGGAGGGGGCAGGGAAGGAACTGGTTCTGTTAACTAAGGGCTATTTATCAGCCCTCCAGGGACAGATTAGATCTTAATCCTGAAGAGGTAGGGAAATTAAATAAAAGGCAGCCAAAGTTGACCCAAGAAGAAATAGAAAGCCAAACAGATCTATAAATCCTAATAAATTGAATGGGAAATTTTACATATACACACATACAAGCAAGCAAGCAAGCGCGCACACACACATGCACACACGCTACACAAAAGGTTTGTATAAGTATTATTCTGCTAACTCTTGAAGGAACTGTGGATTTATTTACATAGACTGTCTTAGATATTGGAAAAAGAGGACCAACTGAACTTATAGGAGTGAAAATCCTAAATACAATATTAGCATACCAAGTCCAATGGAGTTTATGCAAGCACATGTATGTATGTATGTATGCATGTGTGTATATGTGACTAAGCAGTGTTTATTCCAGGAGTACAAGGATGGTCTGCTTAAAAATCTGTTAATGATATTTACAATATTGACTTATTAAAAGGAAAAAATATGACTATCTCAATAGGTACAGAGAATGCACAGGAAAATGTTTAATACTAATGATTTAAAAAATAAATCTAGCTAACTAGGAATGGAAAATAACTTTCAACATTAATACACAAATACTAGTTTTTACCCAGACCAGGGATCGAATCTGGGTGGAAGTCCCATAACGCTGGTTGATTTAAAGTAGTGTCAAAGCAGTGTCATCCTGGCATACGGACAAATTAGACCTTCAAAGCTATGAGAACTTGGTACATGATAAAACTGACATGTGGAAAAGGATGGACTATTTCTTAACTTGTCTGCGGTTAATTGCCTGTCCCAATGAAAAACAAAATAGGTTCCTGCATTACAACACATCCAAAAATAAATATCAGATAACTTAATATGTGAAAAATAAAACTTGAAATTCTTTGAAGAAAATATAAGAGAATATATTGACAATATCAGCATAGGGCAGGATTTCTCAAATAAGACCAAAATGCACAGGCAATAAAAGATGGACACATAAGCTACTTTAAAAAAATTTTTAACTTTGATGAGACCAGAAACAACATAACAAATAAAAATACAAGCCACAGACTTAGAGACTATTTACAATCTATATGACCAGTGAAGGATGAGTATTCAGGATTTATAAAGTACTCTTGCAGGGAATCCCTAACAGTCCAGCAGTGAGGAACCTCCACTTTATCTACCATGGGCCAGGGTTCGATCCCTGGTTTGGGGAACTAAGATCCTTGGAAGCCACATGATATGGTAAAAAATAAAGCTAAAAGAATTCCCTCATACCAAGCAAAATCAATGAAAAGGGAATTAAAAAGAAAAATAAAAAACCCTTGTAGATCAACAAGAAAAGGACTAGGCAGGGAGAAATGAGCAAAAGCTGTGACTGGGCAGATCACCAAAGAGGAAGACAGATGGCCAATAAACATGAAAAGATGCTCAAAGTCCTTAACCCAAACTGTGTACTACTTCACTGTAGCAATAACATCAAAATAACTCTGATAACAACAAGTGTTGACAAAAATGTGGGATAATAGGAACTCAGCCATTTTGGATCGAAGCGTGAACAACGAACGAGAACAGATTTGAAGGGAGATTTGGCAACACTTCAGGCTGTAAATACACATACCCTAAATTGGAAGGAATGATGCTAAAGCTGAAACTCCAGTACTTGGCCACCTCATGCGAAGAGTTGACTCATTGGGAAAGACTCTGATGCTGGGAGGGATTGGGGGCAGGAGGAGAAGGGGACGACAGAGGATGAGATGGCTGGATGGCGTCACTGACTCGGTGACTGTGAGTCTGAGTGAACTACGGGAGATGGTGATGGACAGGGAGGCCTGGCGTGCTGCAATTCATGGGGTCGAAAAGAGTCGGACACGACTGAAAGACTGAACTGAAGTGAAAACCTAGCGACCTGACTTCTAGACATATTCCTTAGGAAAACATTTCTCCATATGCACAAGGAAGCAAGGGTAAGAATGGGCATGGCAGTATCATTTGATGGTCCAGAAAATGTGGAAACAGTCTATCCTTAAGATAAAGGAATGCATAAATAAAGTACAGTTTATTCTTACAATGCACTGCTACACAACAGTTAAAATAAATGAATTATAGCTATGTTTACCAATATTTGAGTAAAGGAAAGTTGCAAAAGTGGATGTTACAATTTATTTTATGAGAAACTGGATGTTGTATGACATTTATGAGTTTAAAAATACACAAACAGGGGCTTCTCTGTTGGTCCAGTGGCTAAGACTCCATGCTTCGACTGTAGGGGGCCTGAGTTTGATCCCTGGTTAGGGAACTAGATACATGCTGCAACCAAGCACTCACATAGCACAGCTAAAGACCCCAAGTGCTGCAACTAAGGCCCAGCACGGCCAAATAAATAACATAGAACAACAATAATACATGTTTAAAAAGCATATTTTTAATGTTTTATTTATTTATTTATTGGTGAGTTCTAAACTTGATTTTCTCAGGGGAGATTTTTAAGCTCCCTTCCAGATCTAAAAAAAAAATTTTTTTTTTACCATTTTAACTTTTTATTTTATTGGAGTATAGCTGTTTAACAATGTGATAGCTTCAGGTGGACAGTGAAGGGACACTGCATATACATGTATCCATTCTCCCCCAAACTTCTAATGACTTCAGAATGATAATTACCACCCAGGAACGAGAGAAATGGGATGCATTTTGGCTGTAACTATAATGTTTTTAAAAATTATTTTGAAAGAAAAAGATAGGAAGAGAGGCGATGGGAAAATGAGAGTTTGCTTAATTGGGCTGCTGATTAAATTCTCCCCACCCACCAGAAGTGTGTGCTTGGGAATCTAGCAGAGGCTCAACTCAGCCTTTCACAGGCTTCGATTGTAGTCATCTTTTGTTTCCAGGATATAGAGCAAGAGATTGCAGAAGCATTTCCCTGGGGCCAGAAGAGTGTTAACTATGAGCAGATGTTTGGGGTTTCAGGGTGTGCTGTGCCAGAACTGAGAGCCTGATCCCAAGTGACAGAGGTGCCCAGGTTTATCTCATAAATGCTGTGTGTGGTAGAGGAGGTCCTCTGAAGTCTGTGGACCAGGGCAGGACCTCCAATGTCCAGATATGAGGATGGCACTGTTTGTGATCATATTCATATTCACTTCGAATTCACTTTCACATTTTCACTTTTGAATATGCTAAGTTTCTAGGACCTTTGAGACATCCACGTAGGGATGTCAGGTAGGAAATCAGATCCACAAGTCTGGAGACCAGAGGAAAGACATACATTGAGAATGATCAGCTGGTAGCAACTGAAACCAAGGATCAGTCATGATGAATGCCCTGGAGGGAGAATGTAGCGTGAGAGGAGGAGGGGTCCAGGGTGCATGACCCTTGAGCATCTCCAGGATGGCCAGATAGGGCAGGATGAGCACGCAAAGGTGCAAGGAGCAGCCGGGGAGAGGAGAAGCACAGAAGAGCTCTCAGTCCTGAACACCAAGGAAAGACCAGACTGTGCTTCAGTAAAGACATGGTTCAAAGTGTTGAATACCGGTGAGCAGTCAAGAAGAAGACAATTGAAAAATGGATTTAATGACATGAGGTTCACAGAAAATGCACTTGTATGACTTGGGAGTGCAGATACCAGCCCAAGCGTGTTAAGGAAAGGGTGGGCATGAGGCACAAGAGAGAGAATTTTCCCCTAGCTTTTAAGTTTAAACATGTTCAGTTCAGTCGCTCAGTCGTGTCTGACTCTGTGACCCCATGGACTGCAGCACACCAGGCCTCCCTGTCCATCACCAGCTCCCGGAGCTTACTCAAACTCATGTCCATTGAGTCGGTGATGCCATCCAGCCATCTCATCCTCTGCCGTCCCCTTCTCCTGCCTTCAATCTTTCCTGGCATCAGAGTCTTTTCCAATTAAATATGTGGAAATGTTGAAACTCTAGTACAATAATCAGTTGTAAATTCACCACTGCACTTAATGTAACAACTGTTATCATTTATACATATCTGTATGTGCGTGTTCATTCGATTTAGTCGTGTCCGACCCTTTGCAACCCTATGGACTCTAGCCTGCCAGGCTCTTCTGTCCAAGGGATTCTCCAGGAAAGAATACTGGAGTGGGTTGCCATGCCCTCCTCCAGGGGGTCTTCCCAACCCAGGGACTGAACCTGAGTCTCTGGTGTCTCCTGCAATGCAGGCAAATTCTTTACAGAATATTCTTTACAGAATACACTTAGTATACTTTAGAATATACTAAAAAAAAAAACCCCAACCCAAATTTCTTTTATATATGTCTTTTTCAAATCAAGATCTGATCAAGGCATACATGCTGTAAATGTGAGAGTGAGGCTGAATGATGTACCAGGAACAGTCAGAGGAGGAGGAGATGAGGTGGAGAAGGGTTTGGCTTTGGGGGTTTTATTTTGGGAGGGAGAGGTTGAAGATTCAGGAGGGGGAGTGGGGTTAATCAGGAAGATGAGGGGTGGTCACAGGGAGAACCAGCTTTGAGCAGGAGGCCAATGCCTCTACTCCAGGGGTTCTCAAAGTGGGGTCCCCCCCCCGGCCAGTAGCATCGAGCATCATGTGGAAACTAGTCACAAATGAACACTGAATAGGAAACATGTTTTCTTTTCTTTCTTTTTTCTTTTCTAACTTATGAAAGTATGATAACACATTTACAGGAGACTTGGAAAATGCAGAACAAAGTTACATATGGTTCCAATATATATTACAATTATTTTTTAGGTAGGTAGATAAATTAAGAATTTTTAGTTGGTGTTTCAATATCAAACTCTCAAAAATTAATAGAATGAATAGACAGAGAAGTAGAAGGATACAGTAGACCTGAAAAGCACTATGAACCATTCAACATACTGATGGCTGCTGCTGCTCCTGCTGCTAAGTCGCTTCAGTCATGTCCGACTCTGTGTGACCCCATAGGAGGCAGCCCACCAGGCTCCCCACTCCCTGGGATTCTCCAGGCAAGAACACTGGAGTGGGTTACCATTTCCTTCTCCAATGCATGAAAGTGAAAAGTGAAAGTGAAGTTGCTCAGTAGTATCCGACTCTTCTCGACCCCGTGGACTGCAGCCCACCAGGCTCCTCCGTCAATGGGATTCCCCAGGCAAGAGTACTGGAGTGAGGTGCCATTGATGTATACAATTTTCACACAACAGCAGTATACATATTCTATTCAAGTTTCCATAGACTGTAAAACAAGAGACACTGGAACATGTCCAGGGACATAAAACAAGGTGCAAATTTTCATGGTCTAAAGATATTGAAATCACACCGAGTCTGTTCTCTTAACACTGTGGAATTATGTTAGAAATCAATATCAAAAGATATTTGAAAGTAATCCACATATTTTCCAGTGCAATCCAAGAGAGATCTTTGACATAGCCATCAAAAGACTAAAGTTAAAAGACAGAAAAACACAGAAGGTAACTATAGAGAAGAAATCATTTAAATGAAAAATTAATATCAAAATGAGAAATTAATATCAAAGATACTTTAAAAATCCTGTATGTTTGGAAATTAAATGTTTACTTTTAAATGATGGGTGTATCTAAGAAACCATAACAGGGAAAATTAGAAAATATTCATAACAGAATAAAAATGAGAACAGAATTTCACAGAATTTGCTGCATGCAGTTGAAGCTGTTCAATGCAGTTAATACAATGTGGAATCTTGACTAGGGCATGAAAACAAATTATGGAAACCAGTGTAAAATTTTGTGAAATTTGAATAAAATCTGTACTGTACTTAATAATGCATGTTCATTTCCTGTGGTTTTTTTTTTTATTGTAAACAACATCATTGTTGTTCAGTCGCTCAGTCGTATCTGACTCTGTAACCCCATGGACTGCAGCATGCCAGGTTTCCCTGTCCTTTACTATCTCCTGGAGTTTACTCAAATTCACGTCCATTGAATCAGTGATGCTATCTAACCATCACATCCTTTGCCACTCTCCTCCTCTTGCTTTCAATCTTCCCCAGCATCAGGCTCTTTTCCAATGAGTTGGCTCTTTGCATCAGGTGGCCAAAGTATTGGAGCTTCCCAATTAGTCCTTCCAATGAATATTCAGGGTTGATTTCCTTTAGGTTTGACTGGTTTGATCTCCTTGGGACTCTCAGGAGTCTTCTCCAGCACTACAATTCAAAAGCATCAATTCTTCAGTGCTCAGCCTTCATTATGGTTCAACTCTCACATCTGTATATGACTACTGGAAAAACCACAGCTTTGACTATACGGACTTTTGTTGGCAAAGAGATGTCTCTGCTTTTTAATATGCTGTCCAGGTTTGTCATAGCTTTTTTTCCAAGGAGCAAGCATCCTTTAATTACACGGTGACATTCCCATCCACAGTGATTTTGGAGCCCAAGAAGATAAAATCTGTAACTGCTTCCACATTTTCCTCTTCTATTTGCCATGAAGTGATGGGACTGGATACCATGATCTTAGCTGTTCCCACACTGAGTTTTAAGTCAGCTCTTTCACTCTCCTCTTTCACCATCATCTCTTGACTTTTTAGTTCCTCTTCACTTTCTGCCATTACAGTGGTATCATGAGGTTGTTGATATTTCTCTCCCAGCAATCTTGATTCCAGTTTGTGCTTCATCCAGCCGGGCATTTCACATGATATACTCTGGATATAAGTTAAATATATACAGACGATATGCAGCCTTGTCTTTTTCCTTTCCCAATTTTGAACCAGTCAGTTGTTCCACGTATGGTTCTAATTATTGTTTCTTGAACTGCATACGGGTTTTTCAGGAGACATGTAAGGTGATCTGGTATTCCCATCTCTTTAAGAATTTTCCATGGTTTGTTGTGATCCATACAGTCAAAGGCTTTGGTGTAGTCAATAAAACAGAAGTAGATGTCTTTCTAAAATGCCCTTGCTTCCTCTCTGATCCAACAAATGTTGGCAATTTGATCTCTGGTTCCTCTGCCTTTTCTCAACCCTGCTTGTATATCTGGAATTTCTCCATTCAAGTACTGCTAAAGCCTAGCTTGAAGAATTTTGAGCATAAACTTACTAGCACGCAAAATGAGTGCAACTGTACGGTAGCTTGAACATTCTTTGGTATGGCCCTTCTTTGGGATTTGAATGAAAAGTGACCTTCTCCAGTCCTGTGGCCACTGCTGAGTTTTGCAAATTTGCTGACATATTTAGTGCAGCACTTTAACAGCATCATCCTTTAGGATTTTAAAAAGCTCAACTGGAATTCTATCACCTCCACTAGCTTTGTTTGTAGTAATGCCTCCTAAGGCCCACTTGACTTCACATTTCAGGATGACTGGCTATAGGTGAGTGATCACAACATCATGGTTATCTGGGTCATTAAGATCTTTTCTATACAGTTCTTCTGTGTTTTCTTGTCACCTTTTCTTAATCTCTTTCACTTCTGTTAGGTCCTTACCATTTCTGTCCTTTATTGTGCCCATGCTTGTTTGAAATGTTCCCTTGATATCTCCAAGCTTCTTGAGGAGATCTCTAGTCTTTCCCATTCTATTATTTTCCTCTACTTCTTTGCATTGTTCATTTAAGAAAGCCTTCTTATCTCTTCTTGCTATTCTCTGCTATTCTCTGAAACTCTGGATTCAGTTGGGTATATCTTTCCCTTTCTCCTTTGCTATTATTCACTTCTCCTCTTTCCTCAGCTATTTGTAAAGCCTCCTCAGATAACCACTTGCCTTCTTGCATTTCTTTTCAGCAGCCAGAATAAATGGAACCATATCAAAATTTGAGTGAATATAAATTAGAAATCTAGCATTCTATTCATACTTAGTCAAGCAAGTGGAACCAAAATGTCATTGATGTTTTAGCTAAGAAAAATTTGTGTTTTTAAAAATATATAAATTATATTCTATACTATTTATCAATATATAGCATACAAAAGCTTTTCTACTACACTTGATAAAGGTTTAAGAACAACAAAAAAAAGAGAGATGAAAAAACTGGAAAACATAAAGGAAATGGAAACACCGAATATGAAATAGAAAAAAGGAAACAAACTAGATAAAAGTAAAAGATCCTCATATAGTATGGTTGTTTTTAAATCATTAGACTCACATGGGGAGCTCTGGAGAAAAAAACAATATCTGGACATTAGTATTTTTCAAAAAATTCCAAGATACTTAATATGCATCTGGATTTTAAAAAGTGATTACAGGTTTTTATATTAAATGGTAGTTTTAGTGGTACAGAATTCTATTATTTTCTGACCAATCATGATACGATGGTATGAAAATGAATAATAGTTAATAGTTCAGTCACTCAGTCATGTCTGATTCTTTGTGACCCCATGGACAGCAGCACACCAGGCCTCCCTGTCCATCACCAACTCCTAGAGTTTACCCAAACTCGTGTCCATTGAGTCGGTGACACCATCCAACCATCTTATCCTCTGTCGTCCCCCTCTGCTCCTGCCCTCAATCTTTCCCA